>CAJVPV010000086.1:0-30221 GCA_910591835.1 Acaulospora morrowiae
AATAATAAGTAAGACTAGTACGTATTTTGAATTTTATAGTAATGATATACCCTGCCACTAATACTACCCCTCTCCTAATAAAATACCCCCAGATATTAATCAATTTATTAGGAGGTAAATTGATTAATACCTGGGGTATTGTATACAGTGGTATATGGTAATATTGAAGTGGTATTGAAATGATATTGTTAGGAGCCCTATATTCAGCTATATTAATACCTATAACATTTATCGATTTTATTAATTTTATTAATTTTATCAATTTTATATATCTACTTTTCTGTCTAGTTACTGATTTTTGCTGTTGCTTGCCACTTGTTATTTGTCATTTGCTGTTTTGCTATTGACAAGATATAGAGGTAAGTAACATGTAATTAGTATACCTGGCTATATTGACACTTGTAAAATTTGTCAATTTTTTTTTATTAAATTTTGACTTTATTATTTGCTTTTTATTTAGTTATTGATTATTTTTTTTTTCATTTGTCATTTTCTACTGATAATATACAGAGGTAAGCAATATATAACCTATATATCCAACTATATCAACACCTGAAATGTTTATCAGTTTATTAATTTTATTAATTTTATATATTTTATTGATTTTATATATTTATTTTTTATTTAGTTTGAATTTTTGACATATTTACTTGTAAGTAAGCATTAATTAAATGTAAAAACATTGCTGTTGACTGCTGTACAAATATTAATACTTACAAAAAATATATATATAGAAACATGGAACAGATTTTTGAAAGTCGTAAAGCTGTCAGAAATAACCAATCTCTTGCTGTAAAGGGTAAAAAAAGGAAGAAACAAAATTGACTATTTACCTGTATTCTGTATTGAAAGTTGCTATATACCTCCAGTAGAAAATCCTGAACTAGTGTAGGCAAGATATTTTCATTATAAGAACTTGTTTGTAGGTATTGAATAGTATTGATGTTGCCTTCAGTGGAAAACCCTGGACTAGTAACCTTTATTATGTTAATTTGCAGTCAGGTATATTGCAGCAATATATGCCATGTGCCTCCAGTAAGAAATCCTAAACTAGTACAAGCAAATAGTGTTATTAAAATGCTATTTACAGCTATAGATATTTCAATGTTGCCTCAATAGGAAACTCTGGACTAGTAACTGAAATTTTTGTCAATTGCTATGTTTATATGTATGTTTTCTGTGCTTCGACTGTAAAAGTCTAATTGCTACAAGCAGTGCAGTCGATAAACAAGTATTGATATACAGGACTGTCGATTATTTATGTTTCATGTAACAAGGTTATATATATACATATTAAATTGTTTTTTCTATCTATTATTAGAAATCTTTATCGCTGCCTTGCATTTTCTTATATTACAAAAAATCAATAACCAAACTTATAATTTGTTGAGTGTTCGTTTGGTTATTTCTGATCCTACTATCGATTCTTATCATAATATAAATATATCAAAAGTTTTTGTATATATTTTTAAATTTATTAGTGATAAAATAAAAAATAGGAAAATAGGTGAAAAGATTTCTTGAGATTCTTTAATTGTTATGAAAATGACATAAAAACTACTGCTGATATTTTGAAAGTTGATATTGCCGAAGCAAAAAAAAATAAAAAAAAAATTCATAAAAATTTTATAAGTCTAAATTTTATATGTTTTTTTAAAACCTATATTAATTTAATTATATTATATTGTAGGTCAGAGAAAATCTCTTGACTTAAAAATATCTTGACAAAGTATATGCAATAAAAACAATATTTTTGGATCCTGTTCCTAGTTATAATGAAAAAAAAATAAAAAAATAAAAACTTATGAAAAAAAAACCCTCTGCTTTCCTATATACCTGCAATCAATACTGCCCTCTGTTTTATAATAATTATAAAAAAAAATGAAGAAATAATAATTTGTAACAAAACCTTAAACAAAGTAATACTTGCTATATACTGAAACCAAATTGGCTCTAATGTACTTGAACTTATGAGAAACACAATTGCTGATATGTTTATTTTATGAAGACAAGTTGCCTGATCATCTGAAATAAAAAAACTGGACCAAAATGCTTTAAGAGTAGCAAGGTATATTATATTTAAATAAGTCTATTTTCGATTTTTTAAATTTTATTAATATATAAATACTTGCAGGCATTTTTTAACAAGAAAAAGTGGAATTTTTACACATGTCCACAACATACTTGTAAAATTATTAGGATCTGAAAGACAATATTTATAAGAAGAAAATGTTGTAGCAATGAACAGCTTTCTTTTTAACTATACTATGAATATATTTCCTAAGGATGTGACTTCAAGTATCCAAAAAAAAACCAAAGAATTTGATCTTTTCTAATTAAATGGCAATCAGTATAGTACTGTTAATAAAGGAATTATGATTTTTTGCAATAGCAAAAAAATTTTTTTAAACCACCCCCTTTAGGTCTTTGTAAGGCCTATGTAGCCTAAAGATATAGCAAGTTTGCATATATCAATATTAATTTTTTAGAATATGCAATTGTAGCAACCTATTTGAGAAGAATATGACTTGTCAATAGTGGGAATTCAATTGTCAGGAAAGAGATTTCAATAGTGGTAATTTTTATTTAGCCAAATGGGGAATTAAAGTAGAAATAACAGGTATTTTTAAAAAAAATGTTAAATTTTTAAAAATTTAAAATATTGCCGATTTAAATTTTTAATATTTTTCAGAAAATACTCTTTACTGTTGGTCAGAAGATGAATTATATGGCACTACAGTCTTGCCGATAGAGAATGTAACTTGTGAACTGTTACAAAATTTAGCAAAAAAAACAGTAACAGCTATAAAAAAATAGAGGGAAGGAAAATAAGAAAAATATTGTGTGGATTACTGACATAATCAATTATCAACAGATTCCTATGCTTTACAAGCTCTTGAAAAATTGATAAAAAAAATAGTAAAAAAAATGATACTAATTATGAAGGAATATACAGTATATAAATATAGAAAACAATAATTGATCATGGATAAATTAGTAATTTTAATTTATATTTAAAAATAAAAAATTTCCAATTAACAGCTTTTTAAATTAAATTAATGTAAATATGTTATAATAAAAATCACTATTGACAAAATAGTCAAATCAAATCAAATTGAATTGAATCGAATACAAATCGAATTAAGTAAAATTAGATTCAAACTGAATTCAAATCAAATCGAATTAAGTTATATTATATCTGATTCAAATTCGAATTTTATATTTAAAAATGAATTGAATTAAATTTAGTTAAAATCTGATCTGATTTGATCCATTGCTATTCCTATTGTCTAATATCTATATTGCTATAAGACTAGCTACACCAACTACTTATAACCTAATTATGCATTCATTTAAATACCCGAAGATATATCCACACATCAGGTGGGACTTTCTGCAGGGAGAGAACCCTACTACTAGTTTAAAACCCATCTAACCTACTAAGTTCATATTGCAGAGAGCAGTGTAATATGAAATGTTATTAATTATAAAATTATAATCAAATTTATAATTGTTATTTTTTATAAATATTATTATATATTAATTAAAGATCAATTTCAAAGTATTTATTAAAAAAATTAAATTAAATATTGAAATTTATAATTATATAAATCAAAATATAATATAATATAAATAATAAATATTAACAGATTATAATTTATTTAAATATAAAGAAATAATTGCGATATCTTTGGATTGATTTATAAAAACTATTGTTTTATATAATTTTTTTATAATATTATTATTATAATTAAAAAAAAACTCATATTTATTACTAATTTTTTAAAAATTTTTTTTTATAATAATTTTTTTGAAAAATTGTTTTTTACTTTTTATATATTATGAGAGAGAGAATAAAAATAATAGTAATGCAATTGAGTCATGTGACTGATGATCGACCTGGGATTGTGAAAAGAAAAGAAAGGTAAAAATAGATCTGAAATTGGCATTTGTAATGAAATAATAATGATATAATTAGTGTTAGATTAGATAATAACATCAGAAAGTAGTAGAAATTCTCTTACCTTTCATTTTGTTTCTAAATTGTTCTTCTAGTTTCTTTGTAAAAAGTATAAAAATGTTAGCATTTATTCTTTAGAATAGGAGGAAGCAGATAATGGTGACTAAAGTGAATTAATAAAAAGAAATTACTTACCTCAGTCAAATTGAATGTCTCGTCAATAACATCTACTCCCACATTTTTGGTAGTGACTATGAGATTTGATGCATTATTATCCCTCCAATATTTTCATGCAAACACCTTTTTCGACATTTTCATACCCCTATTATAAAAAAAAAAATTCATTTATTAGAACCTTTTTTTCATTTTATCACCTGACTTCTTAATTTCACTTTCTTTTATTTTACTCTTGTCCTTTCAGACACTTACGTGATATAACGACTTAACCTGATGTAAGAATCGACTGTTAGAGCCAAACTCCAGAATAGCCAAACAAACAAACAGACCTGTGTGACATCTGTGATAATATTTAAATAGTGATATAACTATCAGGTTTTTTTAGTGGTTAAATACCTTACAAGGACTAGCATACACCCATAATGATACAAGAAATCTAAAAGTTGGGACACCAGAGAAAACCTATAACAATAGTTAAAATACTACGAGAAGGCTGCCAAATTCAACAGTTGACTAAATAATAAGAAACTAAGAAGAATAGACAGTTACCTGGAAGGAACTGTTAAAGAATGGTATGAAGAAAATTGCAATTAGTTTGTTTATTGGAATGAAAGTAATGATGGGAGCAGCTTTGTGCCAACCTTCCTGCGACACTTCACATTGCTTGAGCAATAGTGTCAATAGCAGTCAAAATTAGAGAATTTTAAGCAGAGGAAGAACAAGGCAGTAACCGAGTACGTCCGAAGATTTAGAAAGCTACTCAAGAAGCTTTATCCTAAGGATGACTATTCTAGGAAAGTGGCAGGATGGTTGCTTGTGTTTGGACTGAAGAATGACGTATTGTCATTACCTGCCATTAGAAACACCATCACATTATGAAGAGTGCTCAAAGCAGCAGTAGAAAACAAAAAGAAAGCAAGCAAGATGAAAGAATTAAAAATCTGTACCTAAGAGATAAGAGAGCAAATGTCAAAAAGAAGGAGATTGGGCAAACCTGCTGCTCTTGCCGAGAAAGGCGCGAATGAGCCAAAAATGCTGACGGAAAAGGATTTGGATTATGGAGACTCTAGGAAGAGAGACTACAATGTCGAAGATTGTCCAAGGAAGGACAAGTTTTCCCGAGGGTCATCACAGATTAATGAAGCCCAACTCAGAGAGGAGGGAGGAGAGCTGAGACAATAATTAGAGAACCGACCATCGTACGATGGTGGCAAAGAGACGCTTTCTGACCTGTGAAACAAGAACAAGTCCTCAGAAGAAATCACGAGCAATGACCAAAACAAGACCCTGGAAGAAAGACACGGAACATCAGCAGAATTAATGGACAAAATCACAAAACCCACTTACGATGAAGCCCCAATCAATGAGGAAGGAACTGATAACCCAACAGATGAACCTCGAGAACTTACCAACTATAAAGCACCACTTACACAAGAAAGTGCAAAATACCAGAACAACAATGAATGAATGAAGGAGGGCAAACTGGAAGAAATCAATAGAATAGCCACACAAGACCCAAAAATAAAGTATTATTTACAGGAAATAAAGGATCAATCTGAAGGCATGCCATCATGTGACATCATGGAAGGGGATCAAGATGAAGGTATATGCCTCGAGCCGCAAAGAAAAGTTGTACTGATGGGAGACCATGTAAAGAAAGTTGAAAGAACTGCTCCAGAAAACTATTAAGAGAATTAAGAGCTACCTTACAATGAGTTTATGGCAGCCCCAGATAACATAAAACAGGATGCCAGTAATGAAACATCAGGATATATGCTACAACACACCTCCAGAAAGATGGAGAAGTATAAACCCAGAAACTCGTATGCAACCACAATGACACTCAACCTGTCCAGTGCAAAAGATCAGTTCGCTCCAACAGATTATTATGATCAAGAAGGAGAACATGATCCCATACAAAATGGTATGGAGCCTGGCAGAACCAGCATAAGATGATGGATACTACAGGAGAACAAAAAAGAAGCTATGATGACATACTCGACGACATTACCTGAAGAGACACAAAGACAAGATAATGCAACTATAATTAACTGGGACTGAAAGGTCATCAAACAAAGAGAGAAGAAACGTCATCAATAGTTTATCACAGATCGCATCAGGCCATATCATTACCACAGACGAAAGCATTGACAACAAGACTGGGCAAGCAACAACATCAGAATGACACGTGCTAAAGAGAAAGCCATACTATACTTATGGTTCCGAAAATTGGAATCGAATAGAATCGAACAGAATCACATAAGGTTCGGAACACTATTAAAAATGATGGTGGGGTATACCCCACCTATTAAATTTGATATAAACTTGAGAATCGAATACAGAATCGAAGAGAATCGTTAGGATCCTTAACTATACTGATGCCATATCACGAAAACTGCCTAATCAATAATCAACTGGAAGATTAGGTACAAGTGAAAGGAGAAGATGACTGACAACTAACAATCAATGATCAATGACCTAGCAAATAAATAATCCACTGGCCATTACTAAACGAAACATAACAACAGACACATGCCTAGTGGAAATCTTAATGCATGGGATACATAAAATAGATGTAGGGAAGTTGTGAGAGGGAAAATAAAAATGATAGTAACTTGATTGGATCATGTGAATAATAATCAACCCAGGATTGCAAGAAGAAAAGTAAAGTAAAAATAGATCTGAAACTGGCACTTGTAATGAAATAATAATAATATAATTAGTGTTAGATTAAATAATAGTGCCAAAAAGTAGTAGAAATTATTTTATCTTTTATTTTATTTCTAAATTGTTCTTCTAGTTTCTTTGTAAAAGTATAAAAATATTAGCATTTATTCTTTAGAATAGGGGGAAGCAGATAGTGATGACTAAAGTAAATTAATAAAGAGAAATTACTTACCTCAGTCAAATTGAACACCTTGCCAATAACATTTACTCCCACAATATATTATATATATCATAAATTTAAGATTATAAAAACTTTAAAAACTACTGTAATATTGAAATAAAATTTCAAGGCAAAGACTATACAAGTTTAAAAATCTTGTTTGGTTTTTGTTTATATAAAAAAGATTTATAACAGTCTTTTTTTATAATTTTATTTTTATATATCTTTTTTTATTTTTATTTTTATATATTTTTTTTTATTTTTATTTTATTTTTATTATATTATATTATCTTTTAAAATCATAAATTTATTTTTAAAATTATAATTAAATAAAGTTACTGAATCTCTTACTTGTTTCAACTTAACTTTTTTAACTATTTTTTATTTGATATACAATAATACATTAATTTATTCTATATAAAAACTTTAAAAATAAAATTAATTTGATTTTTTTAAATAATCCATATATTGTATATTTAACAATTAATTATATATTAACAATTTCATAAAAAAAAAAAAAACTCTTTCCCACTCCCCTTTCTGCACTTAAAAATTTCCTTTTTAGGAAATTTTTTGAGTTGTTTATTTTTTTCTTTGCTCTTCCCTTCCCCCTTCTTCCTTTTCCCTCTCCCATATCCTTTTATTTCCCCTTTCCTATTTCTTACCCCTTCTTTCTATAGACTTCTTTATATAAAGCTTACCCCCTCTCCTTTTTTTTTCCCCTTTCCTGCCGAAGTTAGGTTTTTCCTTCTTCCTGAAGGTTTTCTTTTTAGGCCTCTCTTTCTTTTATAAAACTCGCTTTCCATAATATTAACCCCCTGGCCAGTTGGCTCACTTTTTTCAAGACCATATGCAGAAGTGGTAACTTCTCTTAAGACGTGGGCTTCGGAATTTTCTTTCTTCCATGGCCTTACAGAAAAAGGACAGATGGTTTATTCCTCCAAAAGATCAACATGATTATCATTACCAAACCCAGTGTTGTTTACTTGTTGATGATTAAACTAGATACATCTAAGAAACCGGTGTACAACTATTATTATCCAAAAGTATCCAAGGAGTTGCACCCCACTGTATCCAGAAAGATATGACAGTCAATGCCAATGCAGCTAACAATAAGCTAGGTTAGTTACAGGTGTCATGCTGGTAATTGGAAAACCTAGTAGGATAATACATGAAGACTAGGGATTCTAGTACCCCTGCAACATGAGCTAGTGACAACAACGAAAGTTTCTCGCTCACCTCTCCGACAATGTAGGCTCATTGTACAAGATTAGGTAACAACATCTATAAGAAACTCCAACTCCATTATGTCTGACAACTTCTTTCAACAACCACTACTATACATCCAAACACTTTTCCTTTACCTTCTTCTGCCTTATACCAGTACTGGATTCTACTCAAATACTTAAATGGTGCAGCTATATATACAAAGCTTCTTATGAAGAGTGGCTGTCTCCTTTCCTACTTGTCGCAGATATAGGCAATAGCCACAGGCCTAGTCAACCTGTAATCTGTCGCAATCCTAGAAGGATAGAGAAGGTCAAATACTAGGTGGTTGGATGAAAGACTAATCTCCACGAGATGTCTGCATCGATGTAGCGGCCATTTAATTAGTTAAGCAGTTATCCAGAGGAAGTATAAGGTGGAACACATCTCGGCTTGCCATACATCAAGCCATATTTGGAAAACAAGCTTGCCAATCCTAGTTATGACTTGGAGGCCAACCTGTATATAGTGGTTGCAGCGCCTTCATATGGCTAGATATTCAAATTTTCTAGATAGCTAGACGCCATCCGAGGCATAATATAGGTTTTGAATTTTCTTTTTCTATATTCTTGGGTGATGCTAAGGAGTACAGAGGATGGAACGTGTTTGCAGAGCCTAGCATTTAACTTTTCTTAGCAAAGAGAGATATATGTTATACTGTAAATGTGTTATAAATCTTATACTGCAAGTCTAAAATTATAATAATAAAATAAAGTGTAATAGCCTTTTGCTCCTTCAAAAAAAAAATATTAACAATTCCATACAACAATAATCAAACCAGTTTAAACTTGTTTAAAATAATAATAATAATAATTCTATTTTATATTATCTTAACAACTTTTTCAATTAGTATAACAATTACTTTAATATTATATTTATATAAAAACCTTGATTTTTTTATATTTTATTTTGCCTTTAAACAGTTACTATATAATTTTATAAATGCAAACAACATTATTAAAATCCAATTAATATTGCAATACTTTTAACTGTTGCTATTATAGTTTTACAGATTCAAACAATATAGCAAAAACCTAAGTTATATATTAATTTTGTTATTTATAAACATATTGTATATAAATTATTTATAAACTATTTTTATTATGATATCATCCTTATAATGCAATATAATTTTAGAAGTTTTATATATAATAGGCTAGCATTAACTTAAAAGGATGCTCAATATAATAACAAGATTATTATTTAATTAATAAAGTCTTGTTATTTTATATTTATTTACAATAAAATAAAAATAAAAAAAATAATAATAATATGATTTTATTTAAACAAATTAAATTTAATAGTTTAAAATTATAACAGAATTTTCATCTTTTAATTAATTCTATTTAATATATAGGCCTATTAACTGATATAAGTTTGTATTATTGGATTATAAAATATAAATAAAATATAAATAAATTTATAGTTAATAATAATATTAGCATATATAAATATTATGAGACTTTAACTCTTACTTCAAAGGCAGCCCATCTATTGGAGCCCCTTTATCACCTTACAAACAACTGATCTACAAACTCTTGAATAGTTATGTGGACATTGATTACCAGTTTGACAAAAGAGCATTTACCTACATTACTACCACAAGTACTTCTCGAATCGATCAAGTATGGATATCAAAAAACCTTGCCTCCAAAATAATCTGGTATGAAGTCCAGACCACAGACATCATTCCTACCAATCATAGTACAGTTTCAATCAAATTAGACTACTTCAAACTTCAGAAAGTAAAATCCACTTACAAGTTCAACATTGACAAAACACCCAAGGAAAAGATTCATGACTTTATCAATGAACTAGACTTCTGGTCAGACCTGTTATCCACATCAGATTGGGAAAGCTTCAATAAAATCTACAAGAATTCTTTAAACAAAATATCAAAAAAATCTACCTTAATCCAGTTCAAAAAGACCATCGCACTGCTGCAAAGAAAAAGCTCAAAAAACAAACTAGAGAAATAAACAAAATTATGATCCAGCTTAAAAACAACTGTCTTTCATCTAATCTAAATCCTGAACTCAGCGAGCTCTATAGAATTACTAACCATTACAATAAAATTTCGACCAAAAATTTATAAAAGCTCAAAAAACTTCTAATTAGAGAAGCACTAAATCAATCTCAATAAGAACTTATATAAGAATACTGTTCCAATATGGAAAACCTAGTTGAAAACTTCTATAACAAACACAAAAACTATATCAAGAAGGCTTTGGAATTAATCAAACCAAAAATTAACATTCGTCAAATCTATGATAATAGTGATCAAATCGAAAATGATTCAGAAACGATCCAAGAAATAATCAACAAGTACTTCAAAAATATCTTGAGAGAAAAAAGCTTTGACCTGGACAAATTCCAAATTAACATGATGAATATTCTATCAAACTGGTCAATCAAGAAATATACAGTGATCTAGTTCAACCCTTCAACTCCACAACTATCCATGAAGCAATACACAATCTTCTCAAAAACAAAGTCCCTGGAATGTCTGGAATCAGTTATGACATCATCAAACTCATGGACAAAAGAACTATTTTCCACATCTCTACTATTTTCAATCATATACTAACATCTTCACACATTCCTAAATCGTGGAAACAAACTATCATTACATTTATTTCCAAAAAACTCACATGGAGTCACAAACTCAATAACACTAGACCAATATCACTGGTTGACTTAACCAGAAAAGTATTTACAGGAATCATCAACAAAAAACTCACCAAAATTCTCAAAAGCAATAATATTATTTCTGAACTGAACTGCATTGGGTTGTCTAATTAAAGTACCATGAAACCACTATCAATGGTAAACTCTGCCCTACAAGTTGTTAATGCAAATAATAAGGAATTCTGATTTGTATCTCTAGACATAGCAAAAGCTTTTGACTTAGCACCTATCCCTGCAATCAAAAAATTACTTGAAAGAATCAACTGCTCAAGTCCCACTATCAACCTGTTTATAAATCTGCTTAGCAACAGAAAAGTGTCTATCAACATTCTTTCTGGAGCAACTAACCCCTTTACAGTCAACAATAGTGTTGAACAAGGTGAAACAATATCTTCTATACTATGGGCAATATTCTACAATTCCCTAATTACACAGTTATCCAAATACTGTAACAACCTATCTAAAATTATATCGCATCCAATGCACTAGCCTATATGAATGATCTTGTACTTATTGCAGATTCCAAATCAAGAATGGAAAATCTCCTAAATATTGCCAATCAATTCTTTTCAATTAATAACATTACCTGCAACAAAGACAAAACTCAAATTATAAGCAATGTCAAGACCAAACAGGGAATATTCAACACTATAAAATTTAGTGACCATCAAATACAAGTCCTAAAACCACATCAAAGCATAAAATACTTAGAAATGCTTATTTCTCTTAGAAATTTTCTCAAAACCAATAGAAAAGCTTTCAACCAATCAGTAAATACCATTTTACAAAAATTAAACAAATAAAATTGAAAAGGTCAAATCAAACAGCAAATATATAAATGGGTAATCATGGAAAAATTTGAATACTTCCTTACAATAACCTTTCTTAACAAATCTACACTTAACTGTCTGCAAGCAAAAATCAACAAACTCATTAAATCAACATACAAAATAAACTCCAAATGCTCAAATACAATACTTATCAGCCATAGCGGCCTCAATATTGCACTTCTTGAAGAAAGACAAAAATTCTCTTTAATAGGTAATCTAATAATCAAACTTTCTATTCCAAATACAAAAAAATATATAATACAGAAAATACAATTAATACAAAGGAAAGAAGCAATCTGGTCTTGTTCAATATATAATCCAGAAGTATTTAATCAAGATAACTGAATACTTTATATCACCAGAATCACCAAGAACCTAAAAATTCAAATTTGTTCAACTGAATATCCAAATTATTATCCAAATACAAGAAACTCAATAGGCCTTTTACTAGCCAAACTCCAATCAAGCACCAGAACTAGTGCAATTAACACTGCTAATGCTCTCAATATCCAGTTCACAAATTAACTTATGAAGTTCAACAGCACAATTAAACTCTCTTGGTTTCAACTAATAGCTTATATAGGAATCATTTGGTGTGAACCAGAACCTTGTTGGTTCAAAAACTTTACCAACCACAGCAGTTTATTAGAATCTCATGGATCAATACCCAATCGCAAAGCATTCTTCTGGCTCATCCACAATATTAGTACTATTGTTAAAATATACAAGAGATGTTACCATATTCAAGAAAACCTTCATTTTAAGAGAAGACATTTCAATATAGACAATAACAATATTCTTACCAAATGTAATGGCTATCTAGCTAACACTCCAAATGCTGGCTTATACATATTGAACTTTACAAACTCAGAAGCATCCTCTTTATGGATCCTTTTCAACTCTTCAAATCCTAACCAGTATTGCCTAAGCAATATAATTGAAAAAATCTCAAGAACTTTTCCAAAAAACGAATATATTCTTCAATCAGTAAATATTTTTTCCAACTCTTCTCCCATTTCAACACTTCAGGAAATCAGTTTTCCTCAGCCATACCATATTCAAAGCTATCAAGAATATATTCTTGTAAATAACTTCAAAGTCAAATTAAACAATTCCGGCCTTTCACTTGACAACCTGCTGCAAGTTCTTTTCGATTTTCTTTACTAATGCCCTTCCAATTGTGAAATCGAAATAAGAAACAACAAAAGAATACTCCAAGAGACCTCCAGCTATCCTAGAAAAATGACAAAAATCAATTTTTCCTCAATTATTCAGAAAATTAACAAGATGATACTTTTTATCTACTCCAGCTCCAAGTCAAACCCAAGAGCTAAATATACTATAATCTAGAACAATCCAACATTGTACTTTTCAGAAAATTCTTCAATCAACAACTCTCAGTTGGGGAGTAGCGTCAGGTGATGCAAAAAGATCCTCAGCATTATCAAAACATATATAATAGTGGAAAGTTCATCAGTACTAAAAACATTTGACTCCTTTCATAGCCCTCAAGGCACCAAAATTATTAATAAATCTAACAAAAACCTAAAGAATACACGAAATAACAAATATAGTGATCTAATTGCCTTTCATATCAAGCTCTTGTCAAGAACTCTTCCCACATAAGAAAATCTACATCAACAATATTCAGACCAATATCCAGACTCTTACTATTCATAATGTGAACTTCGTACTGAAAACATACAGCATATATTTAAATGTCTAATAGTTTCAAAAGAATCCAACCAAATTATCAAGCAAACCAACCTTATTCTTCAATCTAATGGTGACTCAAAATCAATAACTTATATATGGCAGGTCCTAAAGCTAGCATGCAGCATCACTGATAGCATCTTCTCTCTATTAGACTTTAATAATTAGGCACAAGCATCAACTGAAGCCCTAACACAATTATATAATACCATATAAAAACCATGATGTGCTATAGCCAACATCTCTTTACAAAATGATATAAAATGGAAAAACAAATCTTCTAACAACATAATCAAAGACAATCAAACAGACTCCAAATCTAATCCACAAAAATCTTCATCCATACAATAATTGACAACAACAATTGATCTATCTACCTTAGTCATGAACACCTATATTCAAAACAATCTCAACTTTTCCAAATGTATTACTAAACTAATCTAAAA
Organism: Acaulospora morrowiae; assembly: GCA_910591835.1. Classification (NCBI taxonomy): domain Eukaryota; kingdom Fungi; phylum Glomeromycota; class Glomeromycetes; order Diversisporales; family Acaulosporaceae; genus Acaulospora; species Acaulospora morrowiae. The sequence goes on from CAJVPV010000086.1 coordinate 13,969, forward strand.
CTATTCTAATTTTATTTCTTCCAATATCAAGTAGGTAAGCATAACTGCTCGGTACTAACTGACAAAATATATTGTTTTAAAATTTTATTTTCAATATTAGTCATTTGGTTTCTGTAGGCAAGCTAGCATTAAACTCATTGTATTTACAATTGAGAGATGTTGTTTCTTTTACGATATATATTTTTAATATACAAATCAAATAAAGAAATGATGTTTACCTATGTAAAAAAAAAAAAAATTATCTAAATATATAATATATGATTAGTTTTAATAAAAACCATAACATAAATAATTTGTTTATCTTAAAAACAAACAAAAAAATAAAATTATTAATTAAATTTCTCAAATTTAAAATAGACCAAAATCAATTAATTCTAGACGAGTTAATTAATTTTGGCCGAAACTAATAATTTGGCCAGAATTAATTAAATCTAGCCGAGTTACTTAATACTAAACTAGTTAATTTTGCCCGGAATTATTTAATATGATTTTAAATCTTGCGTATTAAAAAAATATCTGGTCATTTTTCTCAAGACAACAAAAACAAAATTTCGGACCAGCAACTATTCTCGCAGATTTTACCAATGAGATATCCAAACAAAAATTAAGAACTTATTCATCGTATAAATCTCTGGACGATCTGAAAGAAATGCTGCGTAAAAATAAGGTTAATGGTGAATAATGAATATTAAACAGTTCACACCTGGTAAGTGTCACATTATTTTCTTAGCATTTTTCGGATGAATCGTTTGATAAATTTCAGTTATATAATCTATTTTTTTTATAGTCTTCGAATAAATAGACGAGAACGATAAGGCCTTCAATCATTGTATGGATGATACAATTCTAAAATTATCAAATGTAAAAACTATGATGGATGCCAACGAAGCAACGCGTTGTGAATTTATTTCAGCTATAATACACGCGTCGATAGCCATTAACAAAAAACATACCACAGAAGATATCTTTATTGTATATGTCGAGTGAAGAATCTACGGGTCGAGTCGACTATGCAATCAAGAGCGTTGAGTATCTTTGTATTACTAAGGCAAAACCACGAAATATCAGGATTGGCTACACCCAAAATTTACCAGAACTTGAAAGTGCGTACTAGACCAATAAAAAGAAAAGAATGGCGTACCTAGCATTTGGGAACGATTATTTGACTATTTATATGGGATCGTATCAACGGGTATATAAATTTTCCTTGGTAAAAGTGATCTCATTAGTTAGAATTTCATTATCCGGAGCCGGCTTTTCAGCTAATGTTTTCACGGCAAGATAAGTAAATAAACGTACCTTTTTCTTTTGGATATGAGCAATAACAGAGTATAGTTCTATGACAAAGCCATGAGTCCCCGACTCTATACCTATTGAATTCCGTATCCACAAAACCTAACCTATATCGAATGAACAGGGATTTAGGATCTAGGAATGAGGATCAAGAGTAGGCTATTACAAATGAAATTAATTAGGTTTAGTTAGAAGATATTGTTCCGCAGTATTCTCTGCAATAGATACATGTAATAAATCAATAGCACTTTAGCACGATTTTCTACATGACTATTTTTTTCGTGTGATGTGGTGAATGTGGGATTACAACGAAGTTATCGATTCAGAATTTGAAATGTGCGGTACCATTCTTTATATAGTTCAGGATTATAGGGGATCATCACTTCATCGGGATAGCGTAAAATTCTTTTTACTATTAAATTAAGGAGCCATTGATTAGATTTTCGTAATGCGTTCATGTTAACGTAATTCCCCCCAAAACGTATACCAAAATTGATCCTGCAAATTATATAAAATGGTGATGTCCCTGTTAGTGAATCCTTTTATCTGTCTTGTGCAAGCAAAATGAAAAAAATCAAGCGAAATAATCAAACTTACTATTATTTACAGCATTGATATTAACAATCAAACAAACTCGTATTTTCAATAAAGTAAAAATAAGGTAAGTTGATTTGTTGCTCAGCTAGCTATGCCATCACAATGTTAATCGACTTCCTTGCCTCTATAGATGTTCCAAAATAAAATGGATATGTTGATCTTGTTATATATCGACATTTTTATCTTTGCCGAGAAAATCTTTGACCATAATCACGCATACAATAGACGCAGTATCAAAAATAATTCCACGTGATAGGATCTAATCAACTCCATACAACATCAGCGCAGTAAAATTAACGATAAAAAAATTGCATTAAGCAACAACTTTCTTAAATACAAGACAGAGTGGATCGTTATAAAAATAAGTTATGGCGGTGTGAATCGGTAATACTGCATTTCTTATTTTTTTTTTACCTTAGTTTCTAATCCCCAAATTTACTGTATATTGTAGTTTTGATCTTGTGGAAGTTCTCTTACATGAATAATCTTTTACATAGTTTGTGCGAGTAATGGTGTTATATATAGGCGGTATAATTTATTTTGGAAATCTGGTGTAGAAAGAGTATTGTTATGATTAATTGCTATAGAAATTTATTGGAAAAGTAAGAGACAAAAAAATAAACTTGATGTTGGAACTTGTATTAAATGGCCTATTATTCGCGTATTCTCTTCTTTTTGATAGTATCATATATTTCCCTTATTTCCAAAACTTTATTTATATTGAATTCGCCATACAATGTTAATTACATTCAGTACATTAAATTGTGTTAAAATATAGGATTCTTTCTAATATTCTACACAATCTAAAGAGATTCGTGGAAATTTTGTACGTTTACATAGATCTTCACCATCAACAAATTTTCTTTTACTACTTTCACGTTCGTCAATAATGCCTTTTGCAATTATTGGTCCCACTTTATCTATAACTCTCAATTCAAAAAATTTTGCTGAATTAACACATACCTTATCATGAGCTTAAAAAAAGAGAATTTTGTGAATAAACTGAGAAAGAAATACCAAATTCTTTAAAGCTATATTAACTTACCAGCAGTAAATTGAGCCCGAGATGAATATATCTTTCCATAAAACTTAATGAAGTTATTTTTGTCAACAATTGCGCATCTTGTTGGTAGTAGAGTTTTGTTAAATGTGCCCGAACAGTTTGACAGAATTATCAACAGCCAGTTATCCAATCCAATCTTTCTTGCTAAATTCTTAACTTTGTTATATTCGTTACTAATCAACTTATCATTAATTTTTTGTGGATTTTCTGATTCCAAGTCTCGCCATTTCATTTGTAATGCTAATAACATTGGTTGTTTGCAATTGATAATTAAAAAAGAAAATCCATCACATGCTGCACCTTCGCCATTCTTATAAATCTTATTATTATCATTATGTGAAATTTCACATAATTGACTATTAAAATCTAAAATAGTATCGTCGAATGGGTATCGTTTACTAAGATAATGTACTCGAACTGAATTATAATCAGGAATATCCACATTCACATCCATATCTACATCAGAATACAATGCCCCCTTTAGCAGCTCCTTTAACTTTATTGTTTTATATCCAAGTACTGAGAGCAAACACATGCGTAAAGCCCAAAAATTAATATTAAAATTTTTCCATTGTTGCCAATAAAATTGTTCCTCAGGATTAATCATCAAATTCCAAAATTTATAGATCGATCGATCACCGACATTTTTTACCAGAAGCCACCCCAAATATATGGAAGACGTATATAAAATCTTGTACTATCAATTGGCTCGAGTGTTAAAATGCCAAGGGATTTTAACATTTTGTATGAGATGTACTGATTTTTATATTCATCTGTGTAAATACCATCATTTTCATCAACAGATCTTTCTAAAATTGCATTCGCAAGCACCGGAGTAATTTGACTTGCGAAAGTTTTAAAGTCATAGCGTGAATGTAACCTTTCCTCAAGTAAATGCATAATATCCACTAAATCGATATCTTCCAATTTATTTGTTTTTGCTTCACCCCAAATTAATTCATAGAATATCTCTAAAGCACGCACTTGACCACCTATATCAGCAATAATACGTTTAAAAAGATTATTTTGATAGATAAAGTTTTCGTCAAATCCAAGATCACATGCAATTAATAACATATGAGATGTATCCAATAATTCTAATGGTAACTGAAGAGCTTGATGCATAGATTTGGTAATTACTGACTGAAGTGGACCCTCAATTGTTCCATGGGAACAAAAAAAATTGGTCCTGAGTCACAACTTGTTGTACCAATACTAGCTACAAGACAACGAAAAGCTTCTCGATTTATGTCATATAATTTGTTGACCTCATCGATTCCAACAATAATTGCAAGTTTTCTCATATTTCCTCTACACTTGTTCTCATAAATAGCTCGTAAAATAACACTCAGACCCAATTGCTTAGCATTTTTTCCAATATTTCGTGCAAACAAGTTATAGGGCATACTTTCATCACCATGTACAAAGTAGGTGTATAAAATCCTCAATGCTAGCGAAGCTTCTGCACCAATATCCACATCAAAATCTGAAAATGCAGATCCATTTCCATATGTAATATTCAGAAAAATAGCTTCTCCTAGTATAGATTTAACTTTATTATCATTTGATAATTGAACTTTTTCGTGAATAATGTTACATATCTCCTGCAAAAATCGACTTTTTCCTGTACCAGGACCACAACCAAGAAATGGAATTGGATGAAAATTACGATCTTTTTTTGGATTTGCACTACAATAGTTTCTAAAACGGCTTAGAATCCCATAACTATTGGCTCTGTTGCCATACCAAAGAGTATTTATGGTGTTTTCACGACCACATAAAGTAAATTGAGCACCAAATGATTCAACAAGCAATGCTGGTTTCGCTCCAGTCACTCCAGTCGGGCTGTAGTTCTGTATCCATGCTAAAATCGAATGCGGATTTTCCAAATTGACTTGAGGTACGGCTATAATAAATTTAAAGATATACGATTCAGATAACAAGATTAATCACAGAATATTAATGGGTGGAAAAGAACAAGACTCATCTACTGAGTGGAAGACACTTACAAGTGGTGGCAGTTGGTGGCGGTTCCACAATAATGCGAATATTTTTATTAATGGGTTCCTGGTCAGAAAAATGTTCTGGTTCGACAAAGTAAGGACCAACATTTTCGAATGGAGACAACTCCACACCTCCGAGTTGTTCTTTGATATTTTCAGCAAGTATTACAATTCCAAGGTCTTTACCATTTGTAGGGATATTCACCTTCCATAGAACTAGGTCGTCTTCATCAATATTGGAAAAACACGGTTTTCTATCCTTGATTGACTTCTTGAGAGCAGAGACTTTCGTATCTTCACTAACATTAACCAGGAAAGCTTTTCTAAAAGCATCACCTAGAACGAGGCAATATATCATAATGTCGATATATCTGCAAACGTGAAAAATCAAGTTAAAACGGAATTTAAAACAGATTTTCCACTAAGTACAAATAAAGACCTTGTTAAAGGACTGCTTAACGGACGTTTCTTTCCATTCATTTTTGTATATAAGTCAAAGTTTCTGTTTATATACTGTAATCTGTTTCAAAAAAATATATTCTAGCTAAAAACAGGTGATCTTCACTACTACGTCACGACACAGCCGTCATTTCTAAAAATAAATGCGCAGTACTATAGTGCACCTGTGCAGTTTAAAAGAATCATTAGGCTCGCAAGCGAATGCCAGACCTTACTAACACCTAGGAATGCAAACAACATAAATTTCGGCGGGCTTTACTATAACTGATAAGAAGTTAGTATAGAAACGAAACGTATTTCACTTTGTAAACAAGTTTATGTATTACCAAATCTAGTAATTTATTTTACATCAATAAATCAGTAATTCCGATCAAGATATTACTGTACCTCGTTTTTTTATCTATGCTAATGAACTTTTGAATTAATTAAATGCTAAACTCTTAGCTGAAATTGTAAAACTTAGAAAGGAGAATGTCAATATTCCCGAGCTTGAAAAGAAATTTGCTGAAGTTAAATCTGAAAATGCGAAGATGAAGCAGATTATTGAGGAGAATGTAAAGCGCGATGTTAGAGTCGAGGAACTAGAACAAAAGAATAAGAACTTGAGGCTAGACTCGCTATATTAGAACAGGAAAAAAAAAAAGTATTTCTACGGTTGTTTTGCACTCTCCAGTAAATTCTAACGATACTCCCAAACAGATAGTGCCACAATGTGATGAAACCCCGGTATCAAATATAACTGATAACACTTTAAATTCTAAAGATTCTCATGAACAGATAATCTTACGTAATGAGGAGTCTAATACATCTAATTCTGATATATGCCAAGATTCGGTAACCTCCACATCTCCCGCAGAAATCATATCATTGGAAGACAAGGAGGTCGATGAATTCTTGGATAAAGCACATAAAGAAACAAATAGTGAGAAAATAAAATAAAAGAACCGGGAAAAGAAAATTCAACGCGAATATATCCAGGATGTCTCTTCTGACTTATCAGATGATGCAGATACCGTTCCCTCGGAAAATGAATCCTCGTCGCTATCTGAATCATTATTAATTCTGATTCTATAGACTCATTCGAATGTAATGATGATCTATCCCAGCCTGATAAAAACCAGATCATAGAACAAGATTTAAAACAAGAACTATCCAAAAAAAATATAACTAATAATCAGAACTTACTGGATGGTGGAAACTAATACAATCAGGTTACTGCACAAAACATAGTTTGTATGTTTCGAGAGGCAATTCAATCTGGTCAGGAAGAAATTTTGCATTAATATCACTATATAAAAAGGTATGATAAGAAGGTTAATGAGATTATTTCCGATGCAAAAGTTAAGATTAAAACAGCAAGGAGTCTGGTATCTAAAGAAGTTAAACAGTTACTCCCTGACATTGCAGACGCGAATCTGCGTCAGAAAACTCTTAGAGCTAGAAAATTTATAATCTTTTTAATCTCACAGGAATGGAAAAAATTGAGCAGGTTACATATAGTGCAAACGTTATTTCAAACCTTACTAACACTCAAATTCAGAATGGTATAAACCATGTACTATCAAAAACCGAGACTAAGATTCACGATCAGATTAATTCTGAAATAAGTAAATCAACCATAACCTCTATCCCATCATATCATACCTCTAATTTGGAAGACGCGGAAAGTAAGAAAGTCTCTCATAGTGAGAACGCTCTTGCATCTAGATCTTTACCGGAAACTGAGGTAAGCGTACCCGATGAAATATTGGATTCTAACTTGGAATCACCCGATAATGAGAAATCCTACGATGGGAGCATTAATAATAATGGCGATATTGACATGAACCAGCTTCCAGTTGAGAATTTTTCTGATGATAATGACTCACGAAGTAAGGATGTTATCGCATCTAAGGATTCCTTCAACAACGAAGATGATGTCGACGATGGAGGGTATTGCGATTTCTCTGACGATGAAGGATATTATTATTATTTAAATATTGGTAAAGCTTATAAAAAATCGGAACATCGTTATTCAATCCGCGCATATTATTAGGATAAAACCTCATTTATGGAATAGCTGGGGGAAGCTAGCACATCCGTGTTAAAGACGATCCGTATTCGAGGTTTTTATATTAGCCTTGCTAGTTCCGCTATTGATTTTCAGCACGTCTTCGTGTAACCTAATTTCTACCACAGATAAGTTTTAATATTAAATATTTTTTTGTTGTTGATGAACTTCATTAAGAATAAACATTTCGAGACTTCATAATTATTCGCGGGTCAATGCGATTACCAGTATTGCAAAGCAAGCCTAAAAGGCGCCATTACATAGCATGAGGCTCTGCCTCTAAAGCGATCCATGAATTATAATCTCTCGCCAATCTTCCATTACGCAAAACTCAAGAATATATGCTATAGTAATAAAGAAATGCTAATACCTGATTACGTTACTGTAAAGTTAAAGAATCGTTCGAACATCTCTACTTTAGGTGAAAAAAAATGATGATCGAAGCATAACTCTATAAAAGATACAATTTTTCTGCCGTCTAGCAAAACCAACGTGACATTAACAAAGGTCTTACAAAAATAAACTCGTTTCACTTATCTTATATCTGTTTCACGAAAATTGAGGTAGATATATTGTTTGTACACTAGGTTAACCCTCCCATAATGATGACCATGTCAATCTTTTGGAGGGGGTAAACCATTCATCCTTTTTCTGAGGGACCATGGAAGAGAAAAAATTTCCAAAGCCCATATCCTAAGAAAAATTATCACTTCTTAATATGATCCTTGAGAGAAGGGAGTTAACTGACCAGAGGGTTGATGTTATGGAGACAGAGTTTTCAAGAGAGAGAGAGGCCTAGAAAGAAAAACCTTCAAGAAAAAGGGAAAACCTGACTTTGGAAGAGAAAAAAGGGAAAAGAGGAAGGGAAGGGTGCAAAGTATAAAAAAAGTATATAGAAAGGAGAGAAGAAGATAAGGGAAGGGAAATAAAAAGATATGGGAAAAAAGAAATAAAGAAGATGAAAAGGGGAAGATGAAGAAAAAGTAAACAATTCAAAAATTTCCTAAAAAGGAAATTTTCAAGCATAGAAAGGGAGTAGAAAAGAGTTTTTTTTTTTTATATTTTAATAACTAATAAATAAAATAAAATAAAATCTATATTAATATATATATATATATATATATATTGGATTATCTCAGTAGGTAAACATTATCTCTTTATTTGATTTGTATAAATCAAGGTATACATAGTGAAAGAAACAACATCTCATATTAATATATTTAAGAATATAAAAAACAAGTTTACTTAATAAAGTTTTTAAAATATATTATTAAAATTTAATTTAAAAAATTTTTTTAAAAAAAATGATTGATTTTAGTTATATTACAAAATAGAAATAATAAAAATTATTAAAATTATTTTAATGCATATATTTGTTAAATAAAAGTCATAATGATAATAATATAATAATTATTATTTTTTATTAAATATAAAAAATTATTCAATAATTAACTTAACTTAAAATTTAGTCAAATTTTACTAAAAAACATAAATTTTATATTAAACATAGAGTTTTTAAAGGTTTTAGATATTTTTTAAAAATAATTTTATATAATAAAAAAATAACCCAATTATAATAACATTTATTAAATATAATAATAAGTTTTTTATAATTTTTTATAAGCTTAAAAGTTTTATTCATTTTTATATTTTATTTTTTTAAAAATTTTTTTTTAGTAAAATTTTAATTTCTGTCTATATTTTATATATAAATTTATATATTACAGACTCTTTCCCACTCGTACACAATTATCAAATAAGAAAATTTCAGTGAAGTGAAGATATGAGTTTACAAAGAAGCTTGAGAAGTTCCAATGCGGTTAATAGACCAAACTATAATGTGACAGACATGTCGAAAGGCAGAAACATCCAGAAAACTAGAGAAACAATACTATACCCCAAGCCAGAAATCCACCAAGAAACCAACAAATGAAGGGCCCAGAACTTCAAACAGTATAGTTGCAACAACTTTAAACAAAGAAAAACAGAAACAGCTAACAACAATCCAGACTAACACACCTACCTAACAATTCGCAACAAAGTCATGAAGCCAAATGGTAGAAGAAGCATTGACAGAAAAATTCATGAAACCAACAAAACCACATGGAAACAGAACATCAATAAAACTGATTGAGAAAAAAAGCATCAAAAGAAAACAAACAGTAATACCAGCTCATATAGATAACAGCAATGCTGAGATAAAAATATCAAACTATAAAAACAGTGGATAAAAAAGTAAAACATCGCAGGAAAAGAGAAAAAGAAAAACAGCAGAACTGCAAAATCCAGACCACAATCACCCTTTGACAAAGCAATGAGATATAATAGACAATGCTGCAAAATAACAATAAAAGCAACAGAGGTTCCTGGTAACACTATGGGACAGAAAATCCAATTTATTACAAAAGCTTTAAGTAGCCCTGAAGGCCTTTTGGCAATTTGTAGTAAAGGAAAGAAAGACAAAGAGCAGATTACCACAACATTCAACAATTAACAAGCCACAGAACAGGTATGCACAATCAACTTACCTAATCTGGAAAGCAAATATATGCAACTCATGTAACCTGAAAACATATACCCAAATCAAGAAAATAATATAAGAGTATAGGATATCCTATTAAATATAAAACTGATAGAGGAGGAAAAAACTTTTGCCAAATTCGGTAAGGTTCAAAACATAAAAATGAGCACACAGCAAATATGGCAATCAGCAACAATTACATATCAAGATCAGGAAAGTAAGATTAGAGTAGTCAACATATAAAATATACCACTCAATGCAGACATGGTCAGAGTCTTTGATGCAAAGTGGAACCTCAAAGAAATGAAAAAGAGAGGCAGATAGATAGCAAAACTGGTGAACCTGCCACCCAACACAACAGTCTTTGACTTGAAACACATCTGTCAACAAATCAATGCAAAAACATGTTATATCCCAAGAACAGGAACATACAGAATAAGGAAAGTTGCAGTAATTAGTTTTAAGACAGAACAAGATTTTTAAGAAGCCATATAACAAGATTTCACTTTGGAAAAAACAACAGTAACATGGGTACACATAAAAAACAAAACCTGTATCATATGCGACTCACATGAACATCTGATAGTGAACTGCCCAATCAAAAAAAGACAAGCACAATAAAAAACATACAACAGGGAACAGGCTGCCAAATTTGACAAACTTTATCAAAAATTTAAACCTGTTAAGACCACAAATATCAAAAGAACCTTTGAACTTAACAAAGTCAACACCCGGAAGCAGAGACCAGGATCATATGCAGCAGCAGTGAGACAACAATCCCAATCTACAGATGACATAACAGAAAATACAGATCTCAAAGAAATAATGAAACACTTAGGACAAATACAATACAACATTTAAGAGATCAAGCAACAAGTGACAGAATTGGATGAAAAAATCACAAATTTGAAATACTATGAAGAGGAAGGGATAGGCACAATGAAAATAGAAGATATAGAGGAAGAAACAACCATGAAAGAGACAACAAGACACAAGAAAAGATCCAAGAATAATATACACACATTACAAGAAATCGCAGACCTACAAACCCACTAACAACAAATCCATGCAACAATCAATAACAATAATCAAATGATGAACAACTTGACAAACATAATCCATACATTAATTTCAGAAGAAACAAGACCCCCACTTAACAATACAACCAAAGCATAAAAACAGATGCCAAAAGTATTACAAATAATCTAACAACTTTATACAACTCAATTAACAACTATCCAGAAGAAGACACAAATACAACAAACCTATCAGATACAAATCAAATTGACATAGAACAAATTACAACACAAGAAGACTACTTGAACAACCAGGAAAAGGAAATGAACACAATGAACAAAATCTAGACAACAAAGTCAGAGAAACAAGAAAAATCAAAAGAAACCATAAATCCAAAAAACTACAATACAAATCACAAACCAAGAATTACACACATAGAAAATAGTAACATATAATGTAAGAGACTTTAATGATTCACCAAAAGAGCAACCTGACTAGCATATTGTCAGGAAGAATATATAGACATCACAATACTCACAGAGACCCAGATCACAACAAACCAATACAAGCATTGGAAGTTTCAAAACTACTATACAATTTGAAGCAACAACAACAAAAGCATAGGAATTATAATTATAATCAAAACAGAAATTGCAAATCACATTGGCCAAGTAGACAAATTAGCAAACAGAGCAATTTGCATAAATATAAACTACAAAGGCAACAAATGTATTAGCATTATTGGAGTTTACATTCCCTTCAAAGGCAATCAAAAACATCTCTCGACACAAAATAGATACAAGACAAAATTTGGAAAAGACACCACAAAAACTGGAACATTATAACAGCAGAAGATTTTAATGCACTTCACAATCCAAGAATTGACAAACACCCAGTAGACAAAAACCAACTGCCCACATCACACACAATCAGAACTTTGACACAACTAAATCATATCAACATCTTCAAAGAGCTATGGCCAGAAAGAAAGTGATACATATGGTTAAACACATGCATCACAAAAACTAGAATGGACTACATTTGAATGTTTCTGAACCAAAGTTGGAACCTGATTGAAGCAGAAATAAACTTCTCAAACATGTTAACACATAGTGACCACGACATCATACTCTACAAAATTGAAGTAACAAAGCTCATTACAAAACAAAAAAAACCTTCAGCATTCAACCAAAAAAACATCTTTGACATTTAGAACATTAAGACAAAGCAATAGGAGAAGTATAAAGAACAAATAGAAAGAGAAATCTGCAAGCAGAACCAAAAACCCAATATAATAAAGTACATGACAAACAAGCTATAAAACATAACATGATAGACAATATACAAATTAGCAAATCAACACCTAACAAAAAAGAAACTACAGAGGAAAGGAAAAAACCCAATACACCACACACTAATAAGATACAACAAGTTCACAGCACTTAGAAAGCTCAATACATTTGTCAAAAGATATTTTATTTACAACCAAAAAATAGATAGCAACAAAGACAAGATCATAATGACAATCAACAAAATAAAATAAGAATGACAACATATTTGATCCCACTATGGAAGAAAACAAATCCAAAATCAACAAAAATCATCATATGGATTAAGGGAATAAAACAAACATATCAGATAATCAAAAGAACAATAGAACAAAAAATCAAAGCGAAGCAACAAGAACAGATTAAGAAATACATCAAACAAAGGGAGATCAGCTATATAGCAAACAAAAAGAAAATGATCAACTCTATTCTCAATCATTAAGCAGATCAAATAGTCATAAACAAACTAATTACAAAAGAGTCAGAACTGACAGTTACTACAAACCCAGATGAAATCAAGGAAAAAATATGCATCCACTTTCAACAACACACTCAAACTCAGACCAGACCAGCACAACAGAAATGGAAGCCATGGGAACAAGAATATGCATCAAAAAAAGACATCAAAGAGAAATGGTATTATGAAACAACCAAAACAGTAACAGTTTTTGAAATTAGCAGAATTCTCAAGAAAATGTCCAATGACTTAGCCCTAGAGAAAACAAGCATCAGCTATTCACTTCTCAAACACCTCGAACAAAAAGTCATGAGAAGAATCACCACACTTTTTAGCAATACACTAATAACAGGGAAGATCCCAAAGAAATGACAAGATAACATTATTTATCTAATTCCCAAAAGAACCAACTGGCAGTATGACCTTAATCTTGTCAGACCAATCTCTCTTCTGGAAAAAATCCAAAAAACTCTTTACTAAGATCATTAACAACAGACTAGCTCTGGTAATAACAATACACTCAATTCTATCTGATAGAAACTGGGCTGGACTTCCAGGTGGCAGGACACAAGAACCAATCAGCATCTTGAATAATGTGCTGGAGGAAGCCAGAGAAAACAAAAAAGAATGCTGGATCCTAAGCCAAGACATTAGCAAAGTATATGACTTAATGAAACATGACATACTAGAAAAAGCAATGAAACATATCAAAATTCCAGCTAAGATTATTAACCTAATTATGAATCTGTTAGAAAACAGAAAAAATCAAATTATCACATGCCATGGGCTAACAAGTCCATTCCAATTAGAAGTAGAAATCAACCAAGGAGACACAATCTCTTCACTGCTGTAAAGAATATATTATGACCTCTTATAACCAAAGTAGAAAAATCAATATAAATGGAAGCTATACTTCATCAATATAACATCAATATTATATATGAACAACACAGTCTGGATCTTTCAAAATCAACAAAACATGCAAAGAATCACAAAAACTGTGGAAAGCTTTGCAAAAATAACCAATCTCAAGATAAACCTAACAAAAGCAGTCTTGATCACGATCAATCTTAATCAAAACAGATCCATTAAAATGCAGGGACAAAGGATAACACACAAGCCAAAAACAGAAGCCATTAGGATCCTGAGAGTATGGATTATGGCAACAGGTAACAAAAAACACTAATTAGATTTAATTAAACACAAAATCCAAACAACAATACAAACAATATCCAGAAGTTATATAATGGACAAGCAACAAAGATACATAATCAATCATATCCTGAGCCCAGCAATAGAATATCTGCTTCAAGATATAGTAGCTACAGAATACATATGTAACAAATGTGACAGCATTATTAGAGCGAACTGCAAACACAAGAACAATCTTTCAACAACAAGTATCAACAGTAAAGTATACTGCTACTTTGGCTACAAACCTACAAATATAGGGGATAAACAAATCAAAATACATGCCAAAGCAATGATTAGAAACCTCAACAAGCAAAATATCTGGAAAAATTGCAAGAGCCAGACTACAACACTTTCAAAACAATGCCTAGACACCTCACAACATCCTAACAGAGGAAACCCAAATATCCAAAGAACAAAAATAGATGGAGTCAAATCCTATGGCTTATCCAAACAAAGAAATATAACATCAAATTCAGCAAACTGTCCAAAAGAGTTAAAACCTTTTCAAAAAATAACTGCCACACATTAGAAGACCTCATAGGTACAGAATAATTCAGCAAAAACAAACATAAGCTTCAGAAATACAATCTTATATTTATTAAACAAGTTACAAATGTATATTAAACACATATGCTAGAATGGAGACAAATCATAACAATCATGAAAGACAAACCAACAGGAAGACAACCAAAATGGTTCAAAGAGATCAAAGACCAGCACAGCATACTGGACCTATTCACAAACAGATACACATGCAACATCATAGAGCTAACATAGCCAAATCCTATACAACAGCTAGAAGCATTAGATAACATGAATCTCAAAAATACAAAATTTCTAGCAACAATCTTAAATAATATAGAGTATATAGGTAAAAGAAACAAACATACCAAACTGAAAAACAACCAAATCCAAGTATGATACTTTCTGGAAATAGCTAGTGACTTTCCTTTACAAAAATATTCAAGATGCAAATATAATGAACAGAACCAAAGCAACTTTACTAAAACCTATCAAATTCTGACAATCTGGTCACATTATCATCGCAATTTTGTGACTGAATCGTGGAGATTTAATCACAATTTAATGGTTTTTACTATGTCGCAACCAAATCTCAGTTATTTAGTGGCGATTAAATCATCGTTTCAATGATGACATCATCACTAACTCTTTTTAAAAAAATAGTGAACAAATTGTGACTATATTGCAACAACTTTTAGTTGCAAAATAGTGACGATGTCGTCACTATAATTATTAATAAAATGTCGTCGTGGCGATACGATTTCGAGGTAACTTTAATTAAATTATGATAGAATCATTGCAAAATAGTGACAATTCATTAATCAAGTGATAAAAAAATAGTGACGATGTAGTGACCATTTATTTATTATGAAGTCACGACCATACAAAAATTAAATATAAAAGCAGATAGTTTTTCTCAAAAATTTTTCAAAAATGAATCCAAAAAGAAAATTATTTCTGCGATCTTTCGCTCAACAATCCTCTTAACAATCTGGTTAACAATCCTCTGAGAAGCCACCATCCAACCAACCTGCCATTCAACAGCCATCCAATCAACCTGCCGTTCAACAGCCATCCGATTAATCATCTGTTCAACAGCCATTCGGTCAACTATCCATTCAACAGCCATCTGGTCAACCATCTGTTCAATAGCCATCTGTTCAACCATCTGTTCAACAGCCATCTGATCAACTATCCATTCAACAGCCATCCGGTCAATCTTCCATTCAACATTTTGTTCAACATTCCGTTCAACAGCCTTTCAATCAACCCTCCGTTCAGCAGCCTTATGTTCAACCTTCTGTTCAGCAGCCTTACGTTAAACCTTCCATTCAGCAGCCTTACGTTCAACCTTCCGTTTAGCAGTCCCCCAGTCAACATTCTGTTCAGCAGCCATTTGCTTTTGTCCAACAATCCTCTGCATAATCACCAGTAATTCCAATGGTTCAATCACTATTCTATTTATCCTATTTACTACAGATTCAACCAATAATGAATTCCTTATCTTTGGGCAAAAATACTTTATCAAGTAAGCAAATTTTTTTCGTATTTTTTTATTGATAATTCCTTAACTATTTATATGTTTAATTATTCTTATAGATCTTAGTGTAGTGTTGAACAATCTCGATACGCATCTTGTTAACAATCGTTCAGCTACACTTCAAGAATTAAAAAGTCGTTTTGGCTTAATTCCCGAAAACTTGGTGAATGAAGGTGTAAATGAAATGATGAACATTATTTTTTCACCCG
>CAJVPV010000087.1:0-30153 GCA_910591835.1 Acaulospora morrowiae
TAGCCATCAGCAAGTAAACAACGCCAGATTTGGTAATGATGATCATGCCGATCTTTTGGAGGGGGTAAACCATCCGTTCTTTTTCTGAAAAAAAAACCATGGAAGAGAAAAACTTGTCGAAGCCCACTTTTTGGAGAAGGTTGCCACTTCTTATTTTTTCTTGAGAAAATGGAATCGACTGACCAGAGGAGTGATGGAATAAGGCATGATATTTTTAGAAAGAAAGAGAGAACTAGAGAGGAAAAACTTTAAGGAGAAGGAAAAACCTATCTTTGGCAGGGAGTAGGGAAAAAAAGGGAAGGGAAGGGGAAAAGTATAAAGAGAAGAAATAGAAGAGGAAGGGGAAAAGAAAGAGAGGGAAATAAAAGGTTTGTAACCAAGGGAGGGGAAGGGGAAGAGAAAAAGCGAAGAAAAAAATAAACAACTCAAAAAGTTTCCTAAAAAGGAAATTTTCAAGTGTAGAAAGGGGAGTGGGAAAGAGTTTTTTTTTTATTTTATTTATTTTATTTTTATTTTTTGTTTTATTTTTATTTATAAATTTTATTCTTTGTTTTATTT
Organism: Acaulospora morrowiae; assembly: GCA_910591835.1. Classification (NCBI taxonomy): domain Eukaryota; kingdom Fungi; phylum Glomeromycota; class Glomeromycetes; order Diversisporales; family Acaulosporaceae; genus Acaulospora; species Acaulospora morrowiae. The sequence continues at coordinate 559 of CAJVPV010000087.1, forward strand.
TTTTATTTTTTTATTTTATTTTTTAATTACAAATATTATTTGCTTTATTTTTTTCTGATTTTCAATTTTCACTTTTTGATTTCCGGCTTTCGAATTTTCACATATCGGAAATAAAATCTAAAAATCTATTTAAAACAATATAAATAAGTATAGTATGGAAATTTCACTCGAAATCATTGTATACATACCTGCACAGGTAACACACGAGTGCTGTAAGGATAGTGTATAAAAAACACCCTCTGTAGCCAAAAATAGCAATTAAAATTCTGCTTTTTAATTCTTTTTGATCTTAATTATTCTATTTTATTTTTATTCTATTATAACTGATTTTCATTATTAGTTATTTTCACATACTAATTCATTATAAAATTAATAAAGTTTTTAATTTTTTTTTTATATTAATTTAATTAAAAATATACTATATATATCTATTTTTTAATAAAAGACTAATTGCAAGCTTTGCTTGTGAAGTTCCGTTTTTAATGCTAAATTACCGGAAATTGATTATCGATAAAATAAAATAATGGTTTTAAAAAAAATTTTTTTTTATTTATTAGTAAAAAAAAAATATAATAACATTAAGGAAAAAATTTCTATTTTGTAGGTTAAAATGAAAAAAAACATTTTTTTTAAATATTTAGTATATCTATCTCTAGCTTTGATAATGCTTTTGGTATATCTTAACATATTTAAAATCAAATTATATAAAATATCTATAGTAATATTTGCCTATTCTTCTTGTACAACTCAAATTAAATCTTGTTTTGATTGGGTAAAGATTTTCTTTTTCGAATTTGACAATTGAGATGGTTCCACAAGTATTCAAATAGATTTAAATTCAGACTTTGTGAAATCCAATTTAAAATTGGAATATTATATATTGCCATTCACCAAGTTATATAAGACAATATGTAACATAACACAAGATTTTACTAAAATGTTATGTTTGAATTATTATAAAAATAAAATATTAAATAATTTGCTAATGTATTAATATATTGTATATTCAAATTCTTAAATTTAAAAAAAAGTATTAAATATTTGGAAATATTAATCTTACTACTTAATATGTTTAAATTCAATTAATAAATCTTTTTTTTTTTTTATAAATAAACATGCAATGATACAGATCTTTATTAATACTTTCATATATGGAAATACATCGAGTGTTTTTTACAATTGAAACAATTATTGATTTGTGTTAATTGTGTCTGATAACAGTTCTAACTATAACTAATACTGCTCTATTTTAGGAAACAGTTTACTGCCTATTTTTAAATCCAACTATGAGAATTATATACCAATGGTGGATCCAACACATTAGGTAGGGTTTTTATAGGAAGAAAATGCCTACTATTAGTTTAAACTATACATGTGGTGGAATTGAATTCGGACATTTTTCAAAAACCGTATTATGGTAGAATTACTAAGTAATATATAGTAAATAATTGGAATTCGTATTTAATTCGGAATCGTATTGTCGATCAAATTTCCTTTTATGGTAATACGACCACATGTATGGTTTAAACCACCTAACCTATAACCCATTTTCTAAGAGCTAATGTCTATCTTGCAGAGGTTTAGTCATCAGATTTCCAGACACCTTGATACTTTTCGTTTGAATCCTTAAAGAGGATACTTGCTTCTTGTTACCATTTGCGGCTTTGGTAAATCCTTCCCAGGGGATCAACTTTTTTTAAGCAAGTGCCGAATTGGAATAGCTCCAAACTAGAAAATCCTGGAATGATCGAATTCGGCTTATTGGATATAACATATATAGAGGAACCTATGCAACCTATATATGAAGCAACTTCACGACGATTATCATACACCAACCAGATGATCATTATACCACAATGCTTAACAAGAAATCACAATCTCAATGCCTTACCGGATCGGCATATGAATGGTTTCTTATAAGAAATAGCATATAATTAATTATAATATCAGATACTATATTAATTCTATTTAACCATCTTTATTTGAGATTGAATCGATATCTTGTGATCTGACCTGTGGAACACTAACCACTATGCTATGGATCCATAGATCTATTAGTAAATCTTTTTTTAAAATTATTAATAAACTTTTCTATTATTATTGAAAAGATAAAATTAAATAAAAAAATTTATAAATAAATTATTTTTGAAAAATCATAATAATTTCTTTTAATTTTATTTCTTAATAAATTTTCAATTAAAAATTAATTAATTAATCAAAAATTCTTATAAAATCTTCTTAAAATATTCCAATATAATTATAACAAGTCAAAATAGTCTCTTATTAAAAAAAAATAAAAACTATTATTTATCAATAATCTTATATTAAACTTGTTTTTTTTTTTTTTTACAAATAAGTATTAGATGCATGATTTTTATTAAACAGTTATTATAATTACTACATTAACAATCTTTATATATATAAATTAATTGTAGCCTATTGCAAATATAAGATAACACATATAAACTTTGAAAATCTTCATGGAAAAAAAAGAAGAATAAATAATAACTAGCTATTAGTTATATTATAAACCAATATACTGTATATGCTTATTAAGAAGTAAGACATGAGTAGTTTGATGTGATTAAAAAAATCAAGTTTTGGATATACTGAATCCAGGAATCAGTTTGTTATTGTGATATAATTTATAGGTCATTTCATATTAGAGGCCTTGTTTCCAATATGGTACGATCATCTTGTGCTGATCTTTTGGAAGGAATAAGCTAACTATGGTTTTTTGGTCTAATAGAAATTGAAAAAATAAACAAGAAGATCAACTCCATAAAAATTCTTCTTAAGTATATATAGATAATAATAATATTAAGTATCCAAAATAAGAACACTTGTCTAGTATATACTTTTGATCAAATATTTTAAATAAAATTAATGCTTAGCTATGCAAAACCTTATGCATATAGCCTGTTGTATTATAAAATTTTTACCTTTAACAACCTATTGTATTTCTTCATATATACTTAAACTTTAGTATAGAAGCTAGTAACTATTAAAAGTATTTTTAATATCTTTTGTATAAGAATTACAACTTTCAATTAAAGTAATTTCATTATGACCTTTTTTAAGTTAAGTTTTTTTAAACAAGAGAAGAGATTTTTATCAAGAGGTCTACACTTCTTGACAAAAGTAGCTTGAGCTTAAGTAAGATATATACTTGATCAAAATAAGGGTGTTGGCATTCCAAAGGATTGATGAAATAGTTGTAGGGTAAGGAAAGAGAGGCTTAGAAAAAAACCCTTTAAGGAAAGGGAAAACAATTTATCAATAGAAAAGGAAATTGGGAGAAGGAAAAAAGAAAAAAAAGAAAAAGAAAGAAAATTGCTCTCTTGCTTATGATTACCAGACATATATAGAACCTTACTGTAGAAAAGATTGGTTTGTTCCAAAGCCTCCTTTTTTTTTGTCTTAGACTTCTGTTATATACAGGTCTTTGATTAATTCATATTTTTTTAAGCAAGAATATTTCTTCAGATATACTAGCCAGTACTGTATATATATATGTTTCTTGAAAGATAACATCTGACAGTTGAAGGAGTCTTATGTGATATTAGTATATCTTAGAATTTACCTGTTGCAGAGTTTTATCTTTAATAAAAGAAGAGAAGTGAAAGGGGAAGAGGTGAAAATTTCCTAAAAAGAAAAACTTCAAATAAAGTAGGATTAAGTGAAAAAGAGTTTTTTTTCTTATATTAAACTTGTTATCCTATTAATTAAAAGATATATTTATTAAAATTATTAGATTTTATAAGTTGTTCAAATAATTAAATACTTTAAAATTAATATCTATTTATCTGTTTATTAATTTTATTTAGAAAGAGTCTATATTTAATAAAATTTTTATTTAAGCAATTTTAGAAAAATTTCAAAATCTTGTTAGGATTTCTAATGATATTATTTCAATATCTATTCGATATCTATTCAATATTTAAATTTACTATAAATTTATATAAATAGATTACAACTTATATTAAATTTACTATAGCTTAGTATCATTTTGATACTACTTTGATACTGGTTCTGTACTTTTCAGAGCCCTAATCTTGATATTAATATAGTTTATATTTTTTATATAAAATTTACTAATTAATTATTACAAAAACAAAAATATTGTTATTAAACTTATTATAATTTTATATTAAACTTTTTTAATTATTATCTAAAAATATAATTTAATTTTGTCAAATATTTTTTATTTTGAATCAAAATATAAATTTTTGCTTTGTTATGACTTTTTTTGGATTTTTGATATTTATAAGAAAATTCAGTTCAAATATTAACAAATAATTTATTATATTTATTACAATTGTAAGAAATTTTTGATTTAAATTTTTTTTTTAAACTTTTATTAAATAAAAATAAAATTGAATACTTTTTTGATATTTAAAATAACTAAAAATAAAAAAAGTTGTTTAAATTTTATATATATATATATATATATATATATATTTTGGGCTAAGTGCGATACACGCGAGACTTTATTTAATCATTTTTGTAAATTACATGGTCAACACATAAACAGTCTAGTTTAATTGATGCTACCCACCCATTTCTACCCAAGTATCAACTTACACCTCGGGAGTGGATCCATACTTAGGCTTTTTTTTGAGAACATTTCCTAACCAGCACATGCTAATTTTCTGTAGATCGTCTTGCTTGAATCTCATCTTCGGTTCATGCAGCTACAGATGGGATCCATATATATATGCACTTCTTAGTAAATGCTCCGAAATCTGTTCTTGGTTGGCACACACTACCAAATCTGGAGGCTCGGTTGCTGATCAAGTGGGGCGTAACTCCTAAATCTCCCAGTAGACACTCCAAGAAAGCTCGGTTGGCTTAAGTTACCAATTTAAATTTTATATTATTAAACTATAATATAATAAAAATATATTATAATATAAATATAACGGTAGTGGTGACTGCTGGCAAAGATCATCAAGTTCATAGGATTGGGCTTGTTTAAAATGTAGCAAAATCATTTACCCCCACGTCTAAACTTAGAGGCTTAGGCCTAAGACGAGGATTTGGTATCTCAGATTGCGTTCATGCACCCCGGAGAAACACCAGGAGGCAGGAAGATGGACACCGATGAATGCCGAGCTGACGTGTGGTCCAAAAAAAAAAAAAAAAAAATATTATAATATAAATATATTATATAATAACCTATGGGTCCATAGCACTGTGGTTAGTACTCTATAGTATATATGTGGTGTAAATTATTTTGCTATTGACTCAATTGCCAAAATCCTCAAAAATAATTGTGTCAGACTCAATTATTTTATATGTTTTAATAGTGACTCAATTAATTGCATCAAATAATTGCGTCAATTGCGTCAAGGATCTACCTATTTCTACCACATGTATACTCTACAGGTCAGATTACAAGATATTGGTTTAACCCCAGGTGAAGGCAGTTGAATAGAACTAATATGGTATTTGGTACTATAACCAATCATGTACTGTTTCTCTTAAGAAGCCATTCACATGTTGATCCGGTAAGGTGTTGAGATTGTAATTTTTCGTTAAGGTGTCGTGGTGTAACAATCATCCAGTTGGCATATGATGATCGTTATGAAATCACTTCATATACAAGTCGTACAGGTCCCCTGTGTATATCATATCCAATAGGCTGAATTCAACTCATTCCAGAATTTCCTAATTTGGAGCTATCCCAATCCGATGCTTGCTTAAAAGAAGTCAGTTCTGTGAAAAGGATCTATTGAAGCTGCAGGTGGTAACAAGGAGCAAGTATCTCCTTTGAGGGTCCAAATAAAAAGTATCATGGTGTCTAGAAATCCAATGACCAATCCACTGTGGAATAGACACTAGCTCTCAAAAAACGGGTTATAGGTTAGGTGGTTTAAACTAATAGTAGGTATTTTCCCCCTATAGAAACCCCACCTGACATGTTGGATTCACCATTGATGTATAATTCTCATAGTTGGATTTAAAAGATAGACTGTAAGCTAATATGTTATAGTATTAGGCAGTATTGGTTTACAATTGTAGACTACATAATCAGTACAAACAGTACAATTTCCAATTGTAAAAGGACACTTGATGTAATTTGTAGATTATTTACGTATTAATAAAGATTTGTATCATTGCACATTCATCTATAAAAAAAATATATATATATATATATTATATAATATAAAAAACAAATTGTTAATTTTTTTTTCCATAATCAAACAAGTATTTATTGTGTTTATTTAATCTTATAAAAGAAGACATAGTTGTTTATATATAAATATTTATATATAAACTAATTATTTATACTTGAATATCCATCTTAGGCTATTAACCTCTAGATATGATTTTGAAAATGAATAAAGTTACTCCCTTTTATTTTCTGTTCCTAGAAAAATTTAAGTTCATCACTTGCAGTTCATCACTACAGTTCACCTTGGCAACATCTTGATTATGTTATATTCCTAACCATTTTCTTTCTTCCTTAATTTTGTTCCATAATACCTTTGCGATTCCTGGTATATAGTCTGAACTGGCCTTTGTTAAGAAGGGTTCTTCCAGTTTGAGTTCTGATGAATCTTAGTGGATCTTTTTTCCTTTTCTCTTTGGGTCTTGAGAGTGATTCGAGTCTTGATTGGAAGAGAAACTGGCCTTGCTCTTGCCTTTTTTCAAAAAGTGTTTTTTGTGTTTTTGTACCTTTTCACATCTTGGATTTCAGATCATTTGTTTTGTTCATTTATATCAAAAGTCTAAGATCTTGTTGAGAATTCTTCTGGCTTATGTTTTGAGGATCTTCATGGGTTGAAGTAAATTAGTCTATTCTTTTGAATCTTCTTTTGTCCAGAGACCAATAATTATATTGATCAGTTTCTTGGTCAAATTGGACTTTTCAACTTTCCATCTATTTACAAGTTCAATTATTGCTATAAGGTTTGTATCATCTTTTTTGTTCACATGTTGAGGAATCCACGTTTTGATGAGTTTGTTTTGAACCTGACTCTATATGTCCTTTTTGATTTCCTGTATCTTTTTATATATTAGAAGATGGTCTAAAGTTTCTTCCTGAAGTTGATATAATATACACAAGCTATTGGATGTTTCTAAGGCTTCTCTCTTGATTAAGGTATCCATGGTTAGAAGCTTATTATGAATGAGTTTGGCCTTGAACATTCTACTTCCTGCTGTTTTTATAAATATTGTTAAGGACTCTTCCTCTTTGCTAAGATCCTATAATTCTTTCCAGTTAAATTTCTCAGGGTTTTGAATTTCTTCTTTTCACTTTTGTTGTATCCAGTTTTATAATATTCATTATATTAATACTTTTCTTTCATTATAGTTTTTTAAAAATACTCTAATTGAAATATCAATGGGAATCCTATTCCATTCTGACACTGTGATTGAAATTGCTGTTGATAAAGATTTCTATTGAATTTCTGGTTCCTCTTTTGCCATTTTTATCAGTTGGTCTATCTAATTGTTAAAAATGTCTTTACTGTAGGCTTTGACTTTCGTAAGTTTAAGGTATAAACTCTTTTTGTTAACTATACTAATCAATCTTGACCAGAGCTACCAATTTGGCTTCTTCATTTATCTCCTTAGTGTATTTTTGGGATGTTGTTTGCTTGTGATTGAGTATGTGTCTATACAGGAAGAGCTATCTGTTCTTATTTCAACCATACTGCCATTTGGAACTGAAAGAGTTGTCAAGAGGATTGTTGTCAATTCTGCTTTGGTTGATAAGAACCAGTTGTCTACTGCTGCTTGAAATGATCTTCCTGGGTTTGGACTATACATGTGGTATAAATTATTTTGCTGTTAACTCAGTTGCCAAAATCCTTAAAAATAATTGCATTTGACTCAATTATTTTATATGTTTTAATAGTAACTCAATTAATTGCATCAAATAATTGCATCAATTGCGTCAAGGATCTACCAATTTCTATCACATGTATAGTTTGGACCTTCCATTTGAATCCATGCTGCATCTATTCTTAAAGACTGGTTTTATATCTGTCCTAGTAAACCATCTGTGTAGAATTAATATGTATCCATATATTTTTTGTTTATATTTAGATAGTATTCCTTACATAGTAGCATATAAAGGTCTCTTGCCACTATGTTCTTATATATGATCTGTTTTCAATAATCTTCAATTTTTATAGAATAAAACTTAGATATAGATGTATTCTAAAGATATATCTTTTCTATCTTGGTTTTGGTCAGATTCTCTAATATGTGAACTTCTATTGGAATAGTTGGCTTTTATTTCACCAGTGTTTTTTGATATTGTTGATTATATATGTGGTGGAATTGAATTTAACCATTTTTCAAAAACTGTATTATGATAGAATTACTAAATAACATATAGTAAATAATTGGAATTCATATTTAATTCAGAATTGTATTGTCAATCAAATTTCCTTTTATAATAATACAACCACATATATATTATTGATCCATATGAATGTAAGTATATGGTTATTTTCTGTGTTTCTATGCATTGAGAGTATCTTTATAAATTTGGTTGTTCCTAAAAGGGTACTAACACTGATTTGATAGTGTTCAGTTATATTGTTAATGGTTGCTGGTGCCCTCTTGCTTCTGGTCCAGTGAAGTTCTCTGTTGGTATTATTCATACTCACTTGCCAGCTCCATCTTCTTGAATCTATTGACTTCTCTGATATAAAAAGTGATTTGTCTTGTTCTATTCAGTTGTATCTTGTCCAATTTGTCTTCAGCATCCCAAATTCATTTGCCACTATTTGTTTTACTGAGAGATACTATTTTGAAATTGGTCTCTGCCCTTGACTCTAAGATTCCTGATCCAATTTTTAGTTCAGGAGGCTACCCAATTCTTTATCTATGAGCTGGTTTACAAACATGATATTATGTTTTTTCAGATTAGATACTACTTTGTCATATACTCTGGAATCATCTATTAGGGTTTTGATTATAATGTGTCTTCCTTTCTATTGGAATATGTTTCTTCAGTATAAATCTGAGAAGGTTATTCCCAGCTTATTGGCCATTTTGATCATTTGAGCTAAGAAATTCTTTTTATATGCATTGTGTGATGTGTCTTTGAATAACATGTTTGCTAGTTTCCAGTATTTAACTTGTGCTTGCTTCAGACATATTAGAGTAAATATACTGGGGTGATCCATGTTGTTGATGTGATTTATAAAATTAGTGATTTGACTTTCTATTTGGATTTCCTAGATATTTTTGATTTTGTAGAATGCTTTGTGATATATGAATGAGTTTGACATTGTCTTTGTAATTTTGGCTACTTGCTTGAGTACTTTCTTAAGCTGTGCTAAGAGACTATTGGCTATGAGGATACTTATTGAACTGTATTGCATCCTATATTCAATTCTAGGAATAAGAACCCTATTAATTATATATTTAGCATACTTGTCTATGATTAGCTTTTTCCCAGGTTTGGAAGCACCGCTTGAATTTCTTGATAGATTCTATTAACCATATCCTTGGTCTGATCTTTGTTGCTTAATCAGATACCCAAGAATCTTGAATGATATTTGTAGTCTAATTCTTTAACCTCCTCTTGGTTGACTCCAATTTGAACTTTATTGGGCTCCTTATTAGAACTATTGATTATAATGAGTATTGATTTATTTCCATTGATTTGGAAATTATTAGCTACATAGAACCCCTTTGCTCTTTCTAAGATATAATTCATATTTGCCTAAGACCTGGTTATTTATGTGATAACATCTATATATACTATTGCAGCTTGTCTTATTGATAGTCTTCTAAAGGCATCGGAATTACTTATTGCTTTACTAAAATTCACTGTCCATGTATAGCTCGACATATAACCTAAATTCAAATTTTTTTGAATCTTACAAAGAAGAGAGTCATAAAAGATTTTCCACAAGAGAGGTAATAATGTTTCTTCTTGATCAATTCCATTACCTGCTATTATCTCTTTGGTAAGATCCACATCTGTAATTATCTTGATTGATCTTTGTATAAAGAGATCCAATAGGAGTTTGATAGTTTTGCTTGGCACTTTAATTCTTTAAAGTGTCTTTTCCAGTATTTCTAAACTTACTGTATCATATGCTTTTGCTGTATCTTGGAAGAGAATCCAAAGTTCCTTTTCTTCTTTATGGGCTTCTTTGAGAATATTGTTAAGCAAGTATATAGGTTCTGACATACTTTCTCCTGGGAGTTTCACTAAGTTAGTTCTTTTGAGTATCTTGTATTTCTTATAGATAAGTGTCAAGCAGTTGAGAATTTTGATAAAGTATTTATATGTTGTTTCAAGGAGAATTATTGGTCTAGTGTTGTTAAGTTCTCCTTGTCATTTCTTATTCTTGGAAATTGAATACAAAAAACTGTTTTTCTAGGTTGTTAATATAACTCCAAAGTTAAGAAACAGGTTGAAGAGATCAAGAAGAGTCTTTTTTCCTATGGGATCTAGCTTTTTGAGTATCTCATATTTTATTTTGAATAGTCCTGCTGTCTTATTATTGGATAGGTCAAAAAGAACTTTTTCCAATTCATTTGGCTGGATCTCTTCCTCTATACTGTTGTACCATTCCTCTTGTATCTCAGCTTTAGACTTGTACTGTTCCTTCTATTGGCTGTCAAGAAGATTAAAGTTGTTGTTATGCTTACGAAAGGCCTGCTAATAATAAAGTTCTGTTTAATTCAAGATTTCTTCCTCATCTATAATAATATATTCTTGATTATTTTCATCTACTATTTTGATCCTATTGATTATAATCTTATCCCTGAAGTTATTTGTCAATGTTTGGACTATTTTTCTTTGGTTGATTTTAAAATCTCGATATCTAGCTTCGATTGTCTCTTGGATTTCCTAATTGGTCTGCTTTCTTTTTTCTTGAATATATATTTTCTTCAAAATTGTTTTGAGAATATACATTTATTCCATAATATGTGTTTTGTTATTGTCGATTATGTATGTATTAAGAATCTTTAACTGTAAGCTGACCTGTAGGCTATCTGCTAATATTTTGGAGGCCCTGGATATTTATATGTTGAGTTGTTATATTAACGGAAGAGATATTGATGCCTGGTTTTCATTTTCAAATTTCTTTTTAATCTTGTATAGATTTTTGTATATTTTGATCAGGTTCTTTTCCTTGGCATTCTTTGTTATATTGAAAGTATTTAAATATCTTCTAGAACCTTTCTTTTTACAATAGAGATTGTTGAATGCTGTGGCAATTAATATTTTTTCAAAATCTTCCCAAATTCTTTGAATCTGTACTACCTTCTCTAAGTTGTTTGCTTGCTGGAGTGCTGTTAGCCTTTCTGAAAATTTGATTTTAATAATTTTATTATCAATTTTAAATTTGTATTTGTCCCATTGCTCATTAGTGATTTTGTTAACATCAATTATCTTTTTATATCAATGCTTGGTTTTGGCATGTTGGATTGCAGAGATTGTAGATGAGTAGATAAGTATGCCTCTAGTTGTTTTAAAGTATGATTGCTGTTTGTAATTTTCATGAAGCTACAGTTTCACAGTTGAAGTATATTATTTGCTATTGCTATAGAGCACCAGATATAGTCTATTCTACTAGAACTTGTACTGTTTTTTCAAGTATAAAAAGATTCAAGATTCTCCCAAAGTTGGTAAAGGTCCACAAGATTTCAATTTAAAAGATGGTTGAATATTGGAGCTTCTGGATCTTCTGATGGGAAAAAGTTATTATTTGCTTTGATACTTGTACAGTCTTGTCTGGGGTTTAGCACTGTATTGAAATCTCCCATTATTATAACTTGATAATATTGTAGGATTTTGTTTTGTATTAATGTTTGTATTTTTTTCTGAATGTTAATACTTTTTGTTTATTACAAGAGAGATATACTTGAACTATCTATGTTTTGTGTTTTTTGCTAAGAAGATTAATTGCTATCAAGTGTCCTCGATCTTGTCCACTCATGTAATATACTTTTCCAAATCCTTATGCACCAGTAGAAATACTCCTGCACCTCTCAGATTATTTAAGCAAGAGCTAGGAAAACATTTGTATTTGTTTCTACTTTTGCTAAATATAAATGCTTGATTGTTAATAGTAAGTTTGATTTCACTTAACCCAAGAATGTCGATTTTTTTGTCCCATATCTCTTGAATCAGCATTTCTTGATCTACTGTTCTTGTGATATCCCTAATGTTGTGTGTTCCTAAGTATATATTATCATTTAAGAAGGACTTTTTTTGTTCTATAAGAAAAGTGTTGATTTCATTATTGATTAAAAAGTTGATTGTGTTTTTGGGATGGTCTAAGTTATTGTCATCTGTGATATGTGATAGGAGTTGGTCAAGTACTGGAAGAGAAGCTTGCGATGAGTTTTTCTCTTCAGTATTTGTTATGGATTTGATTGAGGTGTCTTTAGGAGGAATAGTGAAACTTTTTGTTATTACTCCTTTCACTTTCAAGTTTCATCAGTCTTGAGTTGATAGTATCTAACATGATAATAACTTTAGACCATGAGTCTGTTTCAGCAGGTCTTTTCTTTTGCATCCTTGTGTTTATAGATTGTTTTCCTTCTTTCTTTTACTCTTCTGCCTATAGTTTATCGGAAACTCTTCTTCTTCTTTTGTCTCCATGGAGCTGGTGGAAGATAATGAAACATTTACATATTTTGAATGATCTAAAGATGTTCTTTTTCTTTTTTTTATATAGGAGACAGAGCTTTCCTATAGTGTAGTCTCTTGCATATACAGTATATCTTTGTATTGTCTCTGATGCTCCACCAGATTTTGTATCCAAACAATTTTACATGTGATAATAATATCCTGTTTAGGTCTTCCTGATTCTCGAATCCAAGAATGGTAAAGTTTCTTCTTTTTCCTATTCTACTGTTGGCTGGAATGTGAACTGTCCTAACTTTAAGGTGTTTTGTTATACTCATAATTCTGGATGCTGAGGTGGATTTTTCAATTTCATATAGTCTAATAGTTATTTGTTATGTTCTGTCAATATTTCTTGATAGTTCTCTAGCATAGTGATTCTTGCCATGGTCTTTTCTATTGGTATTGCCCAAATCTTATAAATATCTATTCTGATAGATTTGAAGGAGAAAGATAATACTATTGTATTTGTAATTTTTCTTAATGAGTCTTAGGAATTCTATCTCTCCATATTTATTGAGTATGCTATAAATATTCTTGAATGAGATGTGCAGAGGAATATTTAGAAATATCATTTGATTTGAAGCTTTTGTCTTCATTGAGAATAAAGATGATGTTTCAGAAGGTACTTTGTTTTCTGTATTATTATTTGTAATAATAATAATGTTGTGTTCCTAAATATGTTCTAGTAACTGTTGCTTGCACTTGTATACATCTGTTATATTGTTGAAGTATAGGATTATCCATTTGTTTTTTTAATGGCTAATACCTGTATGCCTTCATGTTTCAGTTGTATACTTAGCTTATCAGTTATATATTGTAGCTGTTCTTCTCTACTAGTATGTGGAAATAAATTGTCTTTGATTTTTAACTGAATTTTTTCTGAATGATTAGTTAAATTAAAGTAATTATTGGTATTGTATATAGCTTTTTCTTGGTTGAAGTTATTGTTCTTGTTGGAGTTTCTTTTTCTGTTTTCTTTTGTTTTTTTAACTGTATATTCTTGAACTTGTATTTGGATCAGATGGAAATTTTCTTTGTCTTTTGAGTTGACTTTGTTTATATATACTATTAAGTCTTTCTTATATTCAAAGCAAATAGCTTACCATTGAAAAAGAGAGATTGAATAAGGTGTTGTTTGTCTTTTGGAAGTTTGAGTATATTGGCCAGGTTTGCTGTCTCCTAATGTATTTGCTATTATTACTTTAGCTTTGTAAGACCCTTTTTTACAGATATAGAAGGGATTGTTGGTTAATACTGCCTGTTTCTTGTTGCATAATCCAATATCATTTTAATATCCAGGTTTGGAATTGAGATAAAGGTGTTAGTATCTGTATCTTTCTCTAAAGGTTGTTGTTCCTTCATAGTTATTTTTTAAATCTGTACTTCCTTCATTATGGTTAAGTCTCCTTTAGCTTGTTTTTTCATTTCTACTTCTGGAATTTGTTGGTCCATGTCTAATGGTTCTTAATTTATACTATTATATATTGTTTGAACTTGTTTGATATTGTATTATTCTGAGTTGCCTTGTATTGGTTGAAGTATGCTTAAGATTTGAGCAACTTGTTAAAGATCTTTGATTAAGAATTTATTCAGAATACTCATATCCTGTTAATTGAATTTCCATATTTGTTTAATATATTCTTTAGCTAGAACCCATTTGATTGCCATTTTTGAATTAATATTAAGGAGTTTTACAGTGATAGTATCAATAACTATAATGTTTATAAGTGCTTCCAGATCTGAAATTTCTGATGATGTATTAGTTAATCCATCTTCTATAAGAGTGCAAAGCCATCTTTAATCTCCTTTGTTATGATTATCTTTTAGTATTCTGAGGTGATCTATTATTTGATCCTCCAATGAGATTGCTAGTATTTCTGCCATTGTGTTTGTTTTGTACAATTGCATTACACATGCTTTGTTGTATTATTTATCCATTGTTTTTCTATAACACGTGTCTTTTTTAACTTGGTTGTTATTCTATTTGTTTGTTTGTTGTTGTTTTGGACACAGAATATAGCTGAACCTTAATTTTAAGCTCTATAAATAGATGTATTTGTTTTCTTGTTTGGATTTGTAGGGAAGTATGCACATGTGTTCGTGTTACTGCTGATCTTTTGATAGGAATAAACTGATTTGGTTTTTTTTTTGATTCTAATGTAGATCAGTTCACGTGATAATTGTTGTTTATAGTGTAAAATTTGTTTGATCTTTTGCTTTTCTTTTAAACACAGTATTGAGAAAGTCTTGATACCCTCTGGTTTTGTATCAGTGATAAGATTACCTGGTTTACCAGATGTGATCTGGCTGATACAAGGCCTTACTGGTGTCTAGTGAAGTATTTAATTGCTAATAGCTTGTGAGGTGTGGTGCTGACTTTCTTCTTTACTTTACTGTAAATTGTATTTCTTGTTTTTTCCTCCTTTTCAGTAAGGAAAAACAAGTATATATCTATTTGTATTGAAATAAAAGCAAAGAGTTAATGTTCTTTTAGATTCAGTAGTACTTGCTATGTATGTCCTTCTTGGGTTTTTAGAAGAAAACAATGGAATGTTTCTTCTTGGTAAAAATTTTTCTTGAATGTTTTTCTGATGTTTGTTGAAGTGTTTTTGTGAATTTCCAAAAAAGGAAATTTTTGGAATTTGTGGTTTTTTAGGAAAGAGTTTTTTTTTTAAAAAAAAATATTTTATTAAAAAAAAAACAAATTGTTAATAAATTATATAATATATCAAAAAATATATATATATATTTTAAAATACAGACCTGTGGGTCCATAGCACAGTGGTTAGTGCTCCACAGGTCAGATCACAAGATACCGGTTCAAATCCTCCAGGAGGCTAATGTGATTCTCCTGATAAAAAGAAAATAGCTGGTAGGACCTGTATCCATTGGCGTAACTGTAAACTAACCGATGTTTCTTAGTATAAATACTGGTTATACGAAAGATTGTGATCAGGTTGAATGTCCGAAATTGGGTAGGATTATCCTTGACACAATCGCGTTACCAAATGGTAATAAGAAGAGTAGATCCCAAACCGGTAGCATACCACTGGTGAAGAAGTCTACGCGACCCGATGAGGGCGAATCAGAACTGCTGGTAGGCTTCAAGTCCAATCAAGTACGTAGCTGTGCTTTCTTTTACAGACTTTACTATCGGGAGGCCTTGGTGGGAGGAGAAATCCGCGGACCACTCCGAAGGACCGAAACCCAGGGTTCAGGATACTGTAATCGATGGCCTAATAACCAGACTACTCTTAATATAAAATAAAATTGTTCTGGGAAAAATTAAGAAGGATTCGCGCATCTTTCCAAGTTTAGGAAAGAAGGTATGCAGGGAGGAGTTATGATAATGAGTATAAAAAATTGTACCTTCTGATACTTTCCTCTAAATAAGGTAGTGATTATATATAGCATTACATAGAATAGATATATAACTACTCATATATAGATAAAATCTACTATAAACATATATGTATGTTACTTATGGGTATATGTATAACTTCCATAAACCGAATGGTGGGTATAGTAGTACAGAGTAATAAACTGCACAGTGCTCTGAAATAAGCAGCTATATTAGCATATATTAATAAAAGATGTGGGAAATCACAAAAATACAAAGAAGGATCATAGATAACTGGCTAGACCAGGGGAAGAATATTATTTTGTTCAATTTTTTTTACTCATATAATAATAACACTAACGGAGCCTTGGCACGTTAGCTTTGACAAGTACCCTAGGGACAATGTCAATAGCAACAAGCCGATATTTGAGAGATCCGATATAGTCTAATGTGCATCTAGAGTAATTTATATATAGTAATTCTTGTAATAGAAATACAAATGTAAATTAAATAAAGTACGTTAGGCAAGACCTAGCTAGTTAATCTAAAAAAAAAAAAAAAAAAAAAATATTTTAAAATACTAGTTGAACTTTACCCAATATATTTTATTATTATTGAGATTTATATATATTATTACTAAAAATTTTTTGAATTTTTATTAATTTTAGTTATATTCTATCATATATTATCATAATTTATTATTATTTCTTAGTTTTACATATATTTTTATATTAGCAAAGTAATATTTCTCTCAAGAATTCTCAAAACATCTATATAGTTTCGAATGGCGCAGCTAATTCGGAGCGTCGTAACTCAAAACCCAACTTGTAAAGCTTCTTTGTAATTATAAGTAACTATTTGCGGAAAGACTAGAGGAACACTTTTTATTAAGAGCTCAAAAACGATTAACATAGTATAATTTTAAGTAATTTCGATTCTTATCTTATAGATAAGAATTTTCTTTGCAGATCATCCAAGTGTAACAAAAATAATTCTTTAGCCATTCTTTGTGTAAAATAGATGAACCACACATAAATATTTACAGTAGAGTGATTCACAATTGACCAAAACATTATAAAAAGGTTGCATTTTCCCTCAGCCTTGAAGAGAGACCAACTTGGATCATAGTATAGAAATACTGAATTTTTATATTATTTTGTAATATTCTTATAATTCTCTTTAATAAAGTTATTATTTTATCACACTTTTGTTCTTATATTTTTTTTTCTTTTCTTTTTGAAATTCATTTTTGTACAGTATATTGTCATCTTTTGATTTCAATATCAGGGTAGAGTTGTGAAATCTAATTGAAACAATAATATTCAATTGTTCATATTAATTTATTTGATAGTATTTAAAACAGAACATATATTAAATAAATTAAATCATTAAGAGCTGAATATTATTTTTATCAGTGGTTTTGAAGTCTGTCAGGCGAGGAACTGAAAGTTTCAATATACTAAATTGTGAATTTTCATCTTCTTTTGATTTCTGTTAATATTTCTTTAAATCTTTTCTATTTTTTTTCTTTATTCTATTTCTATTTTCTTATATTTTATAGAAATACACTGTTCACTGTAAGTCTAAATTGGCACATTTCTCATTTTGCTCTCCCAAGACAGTAACTATATTATATTATATTTATTTTATAACTATACTATAATATTAATTTGATTATTTATATAATAAACTATATTGGATTTTCAAATATCATCTTTAAGTTATCTAATTTATACTATAAAGTTTTTTATAATAAATAATTAGGACTAATACTGTATATCAAGACTTCATTAATATTAATAAATAAAATATTAATGAAGTTGTTTGTTTGTTTGTTTTTTTTTATAATAGAATGGCATTAGATACATTGATTTTATTAAATAATCATTAATTTTTACATATATATCAAATATAATCTATTATTATTACAATAGTTAAATACCAACCTATCTACTTTTATTATCCTAGTGATACTAATGTCACTTATGAAGTGGGTTCATATATTTTTGAGGGGGACCTATCTAAGGGATGAAAATCCTATCACTAGTTTTAAACTATTTAATTTACTGATTCAATTTGTGTAAGGGTAGTGGAGACTGCTAATTACTTTAATAAAGTTGTTTGTTTATATATTTTATTTGAATTCTGTATATTATTTTATTATTTTTTTCTTTACTTTCTTGTTTTATTTCTTTTTAGTCTATATTTTTTATTGAAATATATGCTTTTAGTTTATTAGATATTATAGTAGTATTGTAATAGAATAGATAACTTAGTTTTATTTTTTACTTATTTTTATTGAATTATTATTAATTTATTTTTAGCGGTAGAATTTATTATTTTATTATTTTATTATAGTATAAATATATCTATTTATAGCATGTATAATATAGATCAGACAGCCCAGAAGGTCCAAAAGATCTATAAGGCCTATGTTCTATGAAATTATAACATCGTGACATATAGATCAGGCAGCCCAGACAATCTAGACAGTCTAGATAGTCTAGAATAAAAAACACTATATAAGTAGCTGCTATTTATATAATTTTCAGTCAGTTTTTAATAAACTTATTCTTGGAATCATTTGAATTTCTGATTTGATGTTTTTTTTTTTTTTTTTTTTTTTTTTTTTTTTTTCTGCTTCAGTGAAACCTCGCTCCGACGCCTCGTAGCACAGGTTATAGCTAAGCTGCCCCTTTATCAGGTTACACTTAATATCATTTTTGACTCTGCTTTTATTGCCACATTGAGGCTAGAATCTACTCACAGGCCTAAGCCATCCGAGTACGGTTTGCCACCTCTACCAGCTTGGCCAATTGCTTAGTAAATTTTTTCAGCGAGACATCATTGGAGGATGAGGATACACCAGTATACCAAATTCGTCCAGAAGTTGAACCTGGCCTCACCTTGCCTAGTCTAATCAAGTATTACATGTGGGGGTTACAATTTATGGAGTCACCTAGTCAACTGCTACAAATACACCCCTTAGGATAGAACATCTCATGATACAAGCAACCTCCTAAGCCTCCGACCAGATCCTTGCCTTCAACGGACATGTGATACCCTGTTAGTAATTGTGTAACTAATGGTTTTAGTCGTCTGTACCTTTCTTTTCTTTACAGGAAGGAGCCCTTGAAACTTCTTCTCCCTTACGGAGATATTTCCTGGGCAATACTTGATATGAAAGTATTACCAATCATATCATACTACCTTTCGACCCATAGATTACAGAAATACTATGAGATCTGTATCCTTTATTTATATATATGCATGTTACTTTGTCGGATCAAATATTTACATATTTGTGTTATCACAGGATTACCTCCTATGCTACTTTGATAATAGAGGCATTACTAATAGTTTGTAGTACAAATGGTAAAATTTCTAAATAAATTGTAAAGTAATTACATCTTTTAAGAAAACTATATTACAAAGCCAATTAAGAAGGACACACGATACTCTCTTAATTTTTCCTAGAACAATTTTTAAAAATAATCTAGTTATCAGACCATTGCTATACTCTAACCTGTACTAAAAATTTTAAATACTTTGGTGTGGTGCACGAATTTCTTCTTCCACCAAGATCTCCCGATTAATTGTCACAGGAAAATTGACACATGCTGTTATACATCCAATCAGTTTAATATTTACTTTTTTGTTTATAAATAAACCCTAAGCCCTTACCTAAAACTATAGAAGTCTATCTAAAAATAAATGATATTAGTATCACAAGATAAGTATGATACTTTTGTACTTGTCATAAAACTTAGTGTCACTGAGCCCCAAGTTTAAGCCATTTTCCAATAAGGTATCAATCTGCCCCGACGTGAGTTTAAATATTGTTCTGAACCCCCGTATGGTTAAACCATAAGAACCATTTCCAGGTGAGTAATTGTTGATCTCAATTGGTTCACCCCTATTGGGTAAAATCCGGTAATTTCCGGGTTTATTTCCTGCAAATATGATCAGGTTCCTGATATATTTTTCACTGATATTATCAGTATCCACATGAAACACGTGTTTGGGTCTCTCGTTGTTGTTGTTGTTGATGATGCTACTGGAGGTAATCGCAGTCTTGTCATTGAAGATAGTGGCCTTTCGCTTTGATTTTTTCAAAGTTTTAGGTTTTTCCACCTCCATACTTTCCATTTTGTGAACAGTATTGTAGTGTTTTTTTCTTGCAATATAATTGGTAAAGCCAGCATCACATTCAGTACACTGACATGCCTTGGGAGGCGGAGGTTGTTTAGGTAAAGGTTGTTTGCCCGCTGGTGCGCCTGGTTTTTTTCCTCCTTGGAGTTTCCCCTTGCAAGGTCGTTTCTTTCTTTTCTTTTTAGAAGAGCCTGGGTTTGGCTGAGAAGTAAGAACTTGTCATTTAGAGTTACTAAAACAGATCGAAGAAGCCCTTCCTATCCACTTGGAGAAGAGTTCTTTGACTTGATCCAACTGCTCAGTTGGTCCAGAGTATTTGAATATAGTACCATAGGGAAGACTTATCTCTACAGTAATATTCACCATAGTTAAAGGTTTAAAAGCAAAACTTCACTTCTCGTTGTTTTTTGAAAAAATCCCTTTTAAGGAAATTATTTAGCAAAAATGTGGTTAACAGGAAAGAGTTTTTTTTTCTGATTTGGTGTCTTAATAAAATACTGATATTTTATTAAATATATTTTGGTTACAAAGATTTATTGGAAAATCTTTGCTATACCTTGAAATATTTGAGAAAGATTATCTTTGAAACAATGGACTGTTTTATATAATCTCTAAATTTCTTTTAAAAACTATTACTCAGATATGGATCAAACTAATTTTGATCACAGTATCAATTTTATGAATATTATATTTAGACTATATTGCTAGCAAATTCCTATTAAATCTTTTAAGACATTATTATTATTTTTTTTTTTAAGATGAAAGGTATTAGATATATTGGTTTTTATTGAGTTATTTATATTCAACAAATTATATATTATATCAAAGATTCATTTAAATTAAATCATTTCTATCATCTATTTAATCCAACTATATGAACTTACCACTATAGAAGTGTGATTCACATACTAGATAAAAAGTTCTGCCACCAGTTTAAACTCAATCTTTCTATTAAGTTCTAATTCAGCAACCTTATAACTGCTTGCTATTGAAGATCTTATACCTTGCAAGATTGATTAGAATACTTGAATAACTCAAATACTTTTCATCTAGTTTTTCAGAAAAGATACTTATACTTCTTATTACCATCTGCGGCTTCAGATTTCCTTTAGGAATTCTTTTCTTTTAAGCAAGAGTCAAATTAAAATAGCCCTAGGCTAAAGTATTCTTTATGTAATGAAGTCTGCCATGCCAGAAGAAATGAGTTTTTAGGCTTTTATCAGAATTAGATCAAAAGTCTTTCCTTATACAACCTTTCTTACTGCGATCTGTTTTCAGCCCACAATCATCAGAAAGATCAGAAATTCTATTTTTATATAGCCTAACTGGATTTGGTCATGATCCAGATTATACATGTGGTGGAATTGAATTCGGACATTTTTCAAAAACCGTATTATGGTAGAATTACTAAGTAACATATAGTAAATAATTGGAATTCGTATTTAATTCGGAATCGTATTGTCGATCAAATTTCCTTTTATGGTAATACGACCACATGTATGATCCAGATGTCTGAGTATGACATTTGATTATAATCTGAATATCTGGATATGATATTTGTGGCAATTCGATAAACTCATAAATAAAGGTAATTTTTTATGCATTTTGCCTCCTGTGGGTATTGAACTAAGGATATGTATTTGGAGACTAAGGAGCACTATCCACTGTACTATTGATCCATTAGTCTTCTTTTAAGGTATTATTATATATATATATTTATAGTTAATTTATCTATATATGATTAGCTATATATCATCTAACTTAATGCTATATATAGTTACTACCTAAACTTCTGTTTTTAACTAGATATATGAATCTGTTTTAATTTTTTTCAGAATAATTTTTATTATTAAGAGTATTCTATTTATTAAACTATTGATTATAATATCTTAAACTCTAATTTTCAGTTCTTCAAAATAATCCATAATTTTTATTTTCTATCAAGACCTCCCAATATTAAAGTTTATAAAAACTGGTACAACTAAATATTTAATTAGTATCCTTCAATACAATCTTTAGAAATTCTTCAAAAGTATTTTACCAGTTTGGAATTTATTCTTCTTATTACCTTTTTTTGATAATATAATTATATATATTAAAAATAATTCTAATTAATTTTAAACATTCAATTATATTACAATCTTATTTTAAACCAGTTTTTTCTATAATTGGAAATATTAATTATTATATAATTAAGTTAATGGTCTATAGGTTTTCACAATTTTTCAGGAAAATTATATTAATTTCTTAGTGAAATTAAACTTATAATTTGTAATATTGACTTATGATGCTCTAACTACTAAGCTATAGATCCATAAGTTAAAAATATAATTTTATAATATGAATAATTCTATATAAATATTTTTTTTATTTAATAAAATCTAAATTAATTATCAATTAAAAAAATAATAATTTCAAGTTATAACTTGAAAAAGAAATTATTAATAAAAAATTAATATTATTTTTAATTAAATTAACTTTTTTAAATATTTTCTTTTTGATTATATTTAATTTAATTTTAGTATCTTTTTTTAAATTTTTTAAAAATATATTATTAGGATATATATAAAAACTTTAAGAAATAATTTGAATTCTTTTTTCTTGTATAATGTGGAACACTTTAAATTAACAAGTATAAATTTAAGTAATCAAATCTAAGGCAAATAAATTGTGTAATAATCAATCAATTATATTTAATAAAATCGACAAAGCAAACATATAATTTGATATACTTTTTATAACTAATTCTTTTATAAGTTGAATGTCATGACAATATATATAATGTAGTACAAATTTAATCTGTTTTTTCTTGGTTGCCATCTGTGCTTTGACTTAGGGTGGTATAAATAGTTGCTGCCATATTTCATGATCTGTGTTAAGAAACATATAAATAATATAGAATAATATTACTATATATTAAAAATGCCACAATTATCTAAGAGAGTTTTACAACTAAAGAAAAGTCGAGAGATCAGAAAAGCCAAACACCAATATAATACAAATAACGAAGCAGATAATGAAGTAGATAATGAAGTAGATAATGAAGCAAGTGACGAAGCAAATAATTTCTTTAAAAGACTGCTACAAATAGTTCCAGAAGTAAGTACTCATTGATCACTTATATCTATTGAGAATTCAAAAAGATCAAAGAGATGTCAAAGACAAATACAATGGAAAGTTGCAGTTGAAACATCTAAATTAAAATTATTTTGATCAAAAGTAAGTTTTTTTTATTTAATTTATTGTTATATAAATTACAACAAATTTAAACTTATTTTAATTATAATAGATAATTATAAATATGGATATATTCAATTTAGATAATTCTTCTGAAAATGAAATCAAAATAGAATTCGATTTAGAAACTAAAGGTTGTATAGATTTGAAAGATATTATCAAATGGCTAGAAAGTAAGATTAAAAGTAATAGTCATAATAATATAAAAAATACTTGCTTTAATATGATATTATTTTATCTTTGTCTTGTGAATTGTGGCAAAAGAAAAATTAAAGCCAGTAAGTATTATTATAGCTAAAGCTACTGGAAAGAATATTTATTGTTCTCGTTTTATATAAGCATGGATATCAAATTATATTTGAAATGGTGTTTTTCCAGTATCAAGACAAGAAAAACATCTAAAGACATGGAATTTTTATGGGATGATGATATCTTATTGCAGATCAAATTTTTTTTTCAATTAAACAAATAAAATATTTCTTTTAAAGATTTGACAAATTATATAAATAAGAAAATACTTTCTAAAGTTTGCTTCGATTTATTATCAATAATAAATATAAGAACAACTTATAGATGGATGAAAGAGTTTGGATTTGAATATTTGAAAGTTAAAAAGGAAATATATATGGACAATTATGAGTGAGTAGATATTTTAGCTTACTGAAAAATTTTTTTGAAGAGAATAGTGAATTATGAAAAAAGAATAATAAGTTTTTTAGATGAAAATATGGAAATAGAAATCTAATCAAATATTAATCAAGTTATAATTTTAGTAATATATAACAAATATATTTTTTTTGCATATGATGGAAGATATCAATTATGGAAATCAAAAAGGGAACAGTCACTTCGTAAGAAAGGTCAAGAATGATCTATTCATGTAAGTGATTTTTTTATCAATATAGCTAAACATTTAGCATTATATAAAAAAGACAAGGTATAAAAGTTTTATTTACTTCGATTTATCTTTTTTATAGTAAGATATACTAATTAATGTTTTTTTAGGATATTTTTTTCAATATTCCAATAGAAGCATATATTATAATATATCCAGGAAAAAATGGTGATGGATGATGGAATTTTGATAATCTTGTAAAGTAAGTGGTGAAACATACAATTCTAATATTTGAAGCTCATTTTTCAAATGCAAAGGCTCTTTTCGTATTTGATAATGTCACTAATTATGCTGTATATACAAATAATATTCTTTTAGCAAGAAATATGAATTTGTCATCTGGTGAAAAATAGGCAAAAATAAGGTTTGTATAAATTAAAATTTTTTATTTTTTATTTAATATTGATTATATTTTATATAAAATATACAGAAATATATATGAAAATAGCATTAGACAAGACATATGTTTTCTTATGGATTATAAAATTCTTGAATTGCATGGTAAACCAAAAGGTTTAAAAGAAATTCTAAGAGAAAGAAACTTATAATATAATGAAATGAAATTGAAATGTAAAAAAAAGTGTAAGAAAAAAATATTAATTGTTACATAAGAACAACAATAGCAAACCAATCAGATTTTAAGATACAATATGGAAAAATTGACGAAATAATTATTTTTGCAGGTCATAAAATTATATTTTATTTGAAATTTCATTATGAGTTAAATTACATTGTAAATTTTTGAGGATCTGCAAAACAATATTCACAAAGCCATTGTAATTATACTTGGAAAGATTTAAAAAGAACAGTACCACAAGCTCTTATATCAGTATCGTTGAGTAAAATTAGATGATATTTCTGAAAATCCTTTAGATATATGGATCATATATATAATTGTATTATCATAAAAGAAAATTTGATCAATAATACAATTTCAAATTAAATATGAATTCCAATTATTTACTATATGTTACTTAGTAATTCTATTATAATATGGTTTTTAAAAAATGGTTAAATTCAATTCCACTACATATATAATATATGAATATATAGTAAAGGGTTAACTGGAGAAGTTGCTGAATATATAGTAAAAAATATCAATTGTATCATCATATTCTAAATTCAATCTTAATTAATATAAATATAACAAGAAATTAATATTATATATATAGCTTTACAATGAAATAATAATCTTAAAATAAAATAAAGTTACTTAAAATGATATTATATAAATATATAATATTTATTTTAATAGTATTAGGGATAGAATTTTTTGATTGTGATTGCAATAATATAATTTTGCATTGTGAGACCTGATAGTGATAAATGGATATAATAGTGTAATGATGATAGAGGAGGAAAAGAAATCAAGATATATATAAATAAAGGAATATAATAATAATAGAGAAGAAAAGGAAACTAAAGTATATATAAAGTTATGATATATCAATAAAAAAATATTTTACCAAATTATAAACCATCTTTCACCTTACCTTTTATATTCTTTTTTAGTGTTAGATTGACTATAGTGATATAGGCTCACTGATCAACACTAACAATAGAAACTAGAGCTCTGAAAAGTACCGAACTAGTATCAAAGTAGTATCGAAATGGTACCGATCTATAGTAAATTTAATATATGGATTGTGATCTATTCATATAAATTTATAGTAAATTTAAGTATCGAATTGGTATCAAACAGGTATCAAAGTGATACCGTTAGGAGTCTTAATAAAAATCAACTAATAAATAAAATTAATGATTTTAAAATTTTAAAGCAAAGGTAACTTTTATAAATTAGATTTGTTTAAAACTAAGAGAAATAACAAATATTTAGTTACTAACTTACAATAATAGTTGTTGAAAGACAGTAATACTTACCCTTCTCGAAATCCATCAATTGATATTACTGAAGTATTACATCATTACTGTTACAATTTATTCATTTTGAAAACAAAAATTATTAAAAAAATTTAATATTTTGTAGTTTTTTTTTGATCAATTACAAGTATATATTTCAAATCACATGATTTGGAGGTTGGTCAAATTCTTATTTTTACTAATAATAATTAATAAAAATGATTGACTTTTAAAAGTATTTAACTCTATCAAATTTTAAAAAATCAATAAATGGTTTTATAAATTTGTTCTTTTTATTTTTTTATACATTTTTATAAAAAAAAATTTGCAAATATTTTAATATTTTGTTTTAATAAAGAATTTTTTGAATTTGTTTTTTTATTTGTTGGTTTAAGATGTCCTGTATTGTATAATCAAAATTTTTTCTTTTTATAACTATCTTTAGAAACCTTAATTGGTTATAGATAGGGATGCCAGCTTAATAGGACTTTAATATCTCTTTAATCTTTGGTTTTTCCAATAATTAACAAGTATATGACACTAGTATAATTAATTGAAAGAATAAGAATAATAAAAATAATAATTAATAATTAATCAATTTCTTTACAATATAAGCATATTATATAAAGAATTTTTTTTTTACATTGAATTTAAAATCAAATTATTATAGAGTATATTAAAACTCCTCTATAATCACTTTTATTTAAAAAAATCTCTTAAGTAATGAACGTGTGATTATAAACTGTATAATAATTTATATTCCTCTTTTTTAAATGGGATACATTAAAGAAACTTGCAATGGCGTGATGTGATGATTTGTAGAACATTCTAGTGGTTTATTGGCGTGGGTAAACATTTTGTAAAAAAAATATTAAATATTCTTGTATATTCTAGAAAGTCATGAAAAAAACGTATAAATACATCTGCCCTCTCCGAGCTGAAAAAGCCAATAAACGAAATCAAAGCTATTCTTATCAAAACTACTTCTTTCAAAACTACATTCTCCTCATTATAAAACAATTTATCGAATTTAACATATTCAGTATAAAATGTCGTTGTTTTGGCCTTCGGATTCTGAATTTGGTCGATTTGAGAATTCCGTTTCTAATTTATTCGATGACTTCTTCAATGATCTCAGCATAGCTAGACGTACCGGCAATTTAACCAGTAAAGGCAATCGAAATTATAACAGATCTTGGGCACCTCCTCTTGATGTTCACGAAACCGAAAAAGAATTCATCGTTAATGCCGAGTTACCTGTAAGCATTTAAAGCATCATATTCTCGAAATTAAATTCACAATATTTTCTAAATAAATATATATTATTCTAAATTAGGGTGTCAGTAAAGATCAAATAAATGTCGATGTTCGTGACAAAGCTCTTGTGATTTCGGGTGAAACCAAGCAAGATCAAAAGTATAAAGAAGGAAATACACATATTCAAGAACGTCGTTATGGCTCTTTTTCTCGTACTATTTCCCTTCCGCAGAATGCCAAGTCTGATGAAATTACAGCAAAATTTGATCAAGGCATTCTCGAGGTAAAAATTCCAAAAGGAGAAACACCTGGTAGCAAGAAAATCACTGTTCAGTAGATGATAAATTAGCATTTGATTATATATATGATTTTTCTTTTTTCGTTTTTTATACAAATTACGGAGAAAATGTAAATTTAATTGGTTTTTTCGTTTTTTATACAAATTACGGAGAAAATGTAAATTTAATCGGTTTTTATTATAAGATAAACAAATAAAATAATTATTTCAGTTATACTACAATTGTGATCAAAGTTATACAAAATTAAAATTTAACCGATTTAAAAAATCTTAATATTTACAATAAATTTATTTAAACAAAAAAAATTTTTTTTTTTTTTAATCAGGCTGCAAGCTGTAATTGTTTATTAATTTTATTTTATTTTATTTTATTTTATTTTTTATACGATTGTTTATTAATTTTATATAATCAAGAATACAATAATACAAAGGGTACATATTATTGTGAACACTTTTTATTATACAATAAAAAAATTTTTTAATAAAAAAAATTAAATTTATTATAACAAAATTAAATTTATATAATATAAAGCATATTATATTTAAATTTCAAGTAATTATAATAATTTATTCAAAATCTATGATAAAAAACTTTAAAGATATAAATTTTATTATCAAATTGAAAATCAAAAAATTATTATTTATTTATTTATTTATTTATTTATTTTTTTATTTAATAAAAATATAAATAAAAATATATTAATTTGTATTATTATTTTTCTTAATTTTTTTAAATAAAAAAATTGTTTTTATCTTTTTTTAACTAAAAAAATAAAAATCAAATTTAATGAGCAATGAAAAAGATTTGATTATTATACAAAAAGAAGTTATTATTTATGATTATCTTAGAGAAGATTTATATTATATTATTATTATTGTTGTTGGCTGTAAAAAGTTTTTTGTAGAAAATATTATAGGTAAATATTATAAGATAGAAATCATTAAATTATAAAAAAAACATTTTAGATATTTGCTACTCCTAAAGATCCTAATGATTCGATTCAATTTGAATTTGAAATAAAATTGGAATTGAATTGAAATTTCAATTTGATTTTATTTTTGAATTGATTTTTATATATTTTAAAATTGAATCAAATAAAATTAATTCAATTTGATTTGATTTGATTTTGATTCTATTCAATTCTATTTGATTTCATTCGATTTGATTTAATTCTATTTGATTCGATTTCATTTGATTTGATTTGATTCCATTTGATTTATTTCCATTTGATTCGATTTGATTCAATTCTATTTGATTCAATTCAATTTTCTATTCAATTCGATTCGATTCCATTCGATTCAATTCCATTTGATTCCATTTGTTTTGATTCTATTTAATTTAGTTTGATTCAATTTGATTCAATTCAATTCAATTTGATTTAATTTGATTTGATTTGATTCTATTTGATTTCATTTAATTTAATTTGATTCTATTTGATTTGATTTGATTTGATTTAATTTAATTTCATTTTATTTTATTTCATTTATTCAACTTAATTCAATTCAATCCAATTTAATTTAATTTAATTTAATTTAATTTAATTTAATACAATTTACTTTATTTAATTTAATTTTATTAAATTTTTATATATTAATATATGTTATTTTTATTTTATAAAATATAATTAAAACAAAAAACTATTAGTTAAAAGATATTTAAAATTAGATTTAATCTAAAAAATTATATATTAATATTTTTAGAATATACAAAATTAAAACAATTATAAGGTTAATAAGGTTAAAAAAAAAAGTAATAATAATTTATTTAATAAAAATTAAAATATGTTATTGATAAATTCAAAAGTTTAATTTTACAATTTTAAAAAAAATTAGAAATATTTTTATATATAGTATATAATATTGATATAATAATTTAATATATAATAAATATTAATTATAATAATAAAATATAATTGTATTTTATTTTTAATTAATTA
>CAJVPV010000088.1:0-30142 GCA_910591835.1 Acaulospora morrowiae
GCTGAGTAGCGGCTATGCCTACCAACTCAGGAAATTTTGTGAATTCTTTTGATTTTTTGGATATGTAATAGTAGAAAGGAAAAAGAATATAACTGTAACTAAAACTACGTCAAATAAACTGTAAAATCTATAAGTAGCCATTTCACATGCTGATCCAGTGGGCATTGAGATTGTGATTTCTAGAAAAGGTGTTGTAGTGTGATAATCATCTGGTTGATGTTATGATAATTGCCAGAAGTTGCAAGGTATATGAGATATTTGCTTTCGACGAGTAGATTTGATGATCTTTTTTCTAATATCCAATGTCTTTCATGCAGATTTCTGTCCTAGTCTTATCTTAATCCAGTAATAAACCAGTCTGGTGATACTTATTCCGAGAAGGCTTCTGGCTATAAGTCCTGTTTCCTACAATGTGTAAGTCAGTGTTTAAGCAATAAGCATCAGTTATAAACACCTTGAACGTTCTTGAGTATCATTGGACAGGTAAGAAATTAAATAGTTAGTCTAGCTGCAGGTGATGGTATAGGGATTTATCCCCAATGGAGCAAGCAGTGATTATGTAACTTTATTCACCATAGATATTACTCCTAGTGCCTCTTTTCAATCTTCTTTTGATTTCTCCAGTTAGAAATAAAGCTGTTCGATTATTAGTGAAAATGTATACTATTAGTTCAACAAAGGATTACCTTTGTCCAGTAGATTAGCCTCTATACCTAATATAGTTAGAAACAAGCTATAGCAAATATCATTATTTGGAGCAATCCTGATAAGTGTTAGGTATAACTAACAACTGATATGTTATAGCATAGTCCTAGATAGTAATATATAAAGATATATATAAATATTGTTATAAGGAATAAATTTCTAGCCTGACAATTATCGCTAGTGTGCTTTAAAAAAAATAAAATAAAAATAAAATAAAATAAAATAAATTTATTTGAGTAGTTATGTTATTGTGTTGTAAACACAAATTGCAAAATGATTTGTAAAAGGTGCAGTGAATTTGTAAAAATTGAATTGTTTGTTTTAGATTGTTAATTATATTTTTGTATAATGTTTTTCAGTTTATGTAATGGTTTTTTAAATCAGAAGAGAATATGGTTTTGTTTATTTTATAGTTTTTTAGAAAAAAATTGCTGCTATTGAGAGTTTCATAATAAAAATTGTTTGAATATTAAGAAGAAGAGATAGAATTGCATTATATAGAAGTTTATATATATAAGTTATTGATTTGAAAAGATTAGTTCATTTAATATTGGTTTTGTTTTTATTTGTTTTAATTGAGAGATAAAAGGATTTTTTATTTGTTGAGCAGTTGAAAATTAAATTCTAATAAGATTGTAGTTTAAAGGTTTTCTCAATAAGAAATTGTTTTAATGTTGAGAGAATAGAGATTATAAGAATATTATAAGTGAATAAGAAAGTTTTGTATTTGATTAAATTGATTATATCTCTAAGAGTAAAGCAGGTTTTGTATAACTTTTGTTGAATAGAAATATGAAGTAAAATAAAGTTTATTTTGTTTATTTCAAGTTGACAGAAGTATAAGTTGGAGGTTTGGTTAAGGGAACAGCTAATACATTTGATTAAAATCAGAGATTTGTTAAGATCATTAGCTGGAAGGTATAGGTAATAGTTAATAATGATTTGATTTTTTAAGATAGTTTTTTGTTTTTTTTTATTATAGTTGTATTAGATATTTCAATTGCTTTTCTGTTTTTTTTCTGTTTTTTTTTAAAATATTTATTAAGCCTGTGCTTTTTGAATTAAGATATTTGAGTTTTTTGTATCATTGTGGAATTTTTCCTTGAAGATTTTTTTCTATACAGCTAATTATATAATGTCATTCAATTAATTGGTTGCTTTGAAAGACTAAGAGTTGTTCAAGATAATAGATTTGATATTTGAATAGAAGTTTTAAAGTATAAGACTAGTTTGAGTCCTATATGAAATCATAAAGTAATATTGTTTCTCCTGAAAGTTTGTGATTACAATATGGAGTATTACAGAATTAAATTTTATATTTGTGAACAAGTTGGATAGTATAAAGCATAGTATTATATATATATATATAGGTTTTTATAGGATTTTTAAAGAGACAAGATGAAAATGTATTTAATAATTGTAAAGCTTTGATTTATTAAAGTTTGAGTTTGAAGATAATATGATTAGTTGGAGAGTAGTGCAGGTTGAAAATGAGAACTTCATTTTGTAAATCAGCAATAAATTTGGTATTGAAGATAAAGAAGTTGTAGAACCAGTTATATGGAAGAGTTTTTACAATATTAAATTTATGCTTTATAGTAGAGTTGATTTTTCTTTGTATTGAGATAAGTTGATTGGAAGTTAGGAAGGTAGTTTAAATTCAATTTGTAAGAGAAGGACTTTGTTATATATATATGTGGCCATTGAATTGATAGTGTATTTGATTTTGAGGGAGTAAGAAATTAAGATAATATTATTTAATATTTTTTCACAGTTTGAAATAATTATGTTTGACTTAGAAAGCCAGATGCCTAATATTCAAATTGGTTCACTTTTTGGTTAAGGTGGAATAAGATTATTATCAAAAGTATTAAATTATTTTTGGTTTTGAAGTTGATTACAATTAATTTAGATTTGTTAGAGTTTACTTTAATATTATTTAATTTAAAAAATTTATTAGTCAGAGTGAGTTAGTTTTGAAGAGAGAAGTAATTTTCAACAAGTATATTAAGATCATCCATATATGCTATTGTATTTTGAAGGAGATTATTGTGTTTGTTTTGTTTAAATAGTAGAGTAATAAGAAAATCATAAAAAATAATCTACCAAAGGAGAAAATAGTTTTTTTTTATTAATACTATCAGATACAGGGATTAGATTTGTGTTGCCAAGGCTTTTAATTACTTGACATTTTTAGTTAAGTAGAATATTTTTTGAAATATTAATAAATTTTTAAGAAAGTTTGATTTGTTGCATAGATTTTTTCAACATTTGTAGGTTTACTGAATCAAATGTAGCACTGATGTCCAGGAATAGGATCCAAAGTTCTTTTTTTCTATTTTGTATTAATTGTAAATTAAGTTTAGAATTTGGATAGGTTTGAAGATGCTTTGATTAGAAAGTCCCATATAGTTGAATTTTAAAAGGATTTGATATAATAATAGAATTGAACTAAATCTAGAAGTCAGGATTTTGATAAAAATTTTTCTGAAAGAATCTATGAGTATGATTAGTCTGGATTCTTTTATATTGAAGTTTTATTGGGTTTTTTTGCTAATTGGAAAGATATTATATGTTTTCAATTTTTCAAGAATTGTTTTGTTTTGTAAAATTTGATTAAAAAGATTATAGAAAGTAAAGATTATTGCTTTTTTGGTTTTTTTAATTATAAGATATGTTATATTTGAAGAGCCTGATGCTTTATTCATCAATAATTTATTGATTGTTTTGAAGATTTTATATTTGATTATTGGACTTAGCAAATTGGAATATACCAGTTGAATAGAATAAAGAGAATTGAGTAATAGTTTTCTTTCTATTTTTTTATTAGTGAAGGATGTATTTGTCTTTTGTAAAAGTTAGTTTTGTAATGTTTTTCTATAGTTGTATATATTTTTGTAAGGTCAGAAATAACTTTATTCTTTTCAGAAATAATAAGTTTGTTGAAATTAATAAAAGGATTTTTGTGATTTAAAATGTTTTATGTCATGGATTTGGAATTGTTTTGTAGATTGTTAATATGTTTATTGATAAGTTTAGTGATTTCTTTCTTGGTTTGAAGTTGGTTTTCAAGCTTGGAGACTTTATATATTAGTTTGAAGTGATTTGAGAAAGACTGAATTGATTGGAGGTTTTTAGAATAGGATAGAGAATAAATTTTTAATTTGTTAATTATTAAGTTGTTGGTTGGTGAATCAATAGAAACATTTTTTTTTGAGATAGATAATTTGATATTTGATTTCTTAAAGAAGATTGTATAGTGAAGAGCTTTTTTAAAAGAAGATATATTTTATATTTTATGTTTTTTTCCATTGTTTAATTGTTTGTAATATTGTAGTTTTAATATTATTTTAGTTATTTTGTGATTGCTTTGGAAATCTGCTTTGGTTAGATATATGTTTGAGTTTTGAAGAAGGTGTAAAAGATTATTGTAATCCATATTTGATAAATATTTCTTGAGTTCATCTTTAATTGTGGTGTAGTCAGAGTAAGAATTGGTTTTTTAATAAAGTAGTTGATAAAATAAGTGAAAGAGCTTGCTAGTTCATAATAGGGCATGTTTTTGATATCAATAGTATATAGATAAATAATTAATAGAATAATACAGATTATAATATAGATTTTTTTTTTGTTTCAAAGTTAATAAAGTATAGATTATTTTTTCTTTTGTATTTGTCTTGAAAATCTTTTTTAATTTCAATGAATTCTTTTTTGTAAACTGGCATGATGTTTGATTTTTGGGTGAAAGAACTAAAAAAAGTATGATCTTTAAACTGACTTTATTTATTATTGTTTTTAAGTAATAGGATAAGTATTTGGAAAGTTTAATAATAGTATCAATAGTTTTAATAATAATTTGTATATCATTTGGTATATGAAGAAAGTTGTTAACTAATTTTTCAATATTGGTCCTAAGAGTTTCATATTGTTTGTTATCTTTGATTTCTTGAAGTTCTGTTTGAACTTGTTGTTTAAAGAAAAATAACTAGACATATGGTATGGTTTTAGATTGGAAAGAGGACTCAGCAAGTTTGTCAAAATCAATAATTTCATCAATTATTATTAAATTTGATTGGCTTATAGGAATAATTTCATTAATATTAAAGTTGGGAGTTGTCATGTGATTATCAAAGGAAAAAGTTAAAGTAACATTTGTTTGATTAATTTGTTTGAGTTTGACAGAATTCAAATCTGATAATTTCATGG
Source organism: Acaulospora morrowiae (assembly GCA_910591835.1). Taxonomy (NCBI): domain Eukaryota; kingdom Fungi; phylum Glomeromycota; class Glomeromycetes; order Diversisporales; family Acaulosporaceae; genus Acaulospora; species Acaulospora morrowiae. Next base: position 4,912 of record CAJVPV010000088.1, read on the forward strand.
GTGTGTCTATTGTTATACTAATTTTTGTAGACTTGCTAGATTGAATAAAGATTGAAGTAATGGATAAGGGATTTGTATGTATATATATTGTTAAAAGTTGAGAGATATGTTTCTTATAAATTCTGTTCTGATAATTTTGTTATTACTAAGGTTAAGATAGAAAATTTAAAAGAGTTAATTTCAATCCTGGTGAATTATTGCATATATAAAGTGTCTTTTGTTATTGTTAGTTGTGGAATGCTCTATACTAAGAGTTATTTAGTGGTTATGAGCACTTGGAAATGCTTGGGAAGCAAAGATTTTTAAAAAGAACTATTACCAAATAAGAAAAATTTCAAGTAAAAATAATTTATGGAATTAAATAAAAATTTATAACTATTATATTAAAAATATTTATATAAAATATATAAGTTAATTCTAGTTTATTACAATTTTTCATTAGTATCAATTTGTATCAAATAGATAAATTAAAATCAATAATATTAAATAAATAATACCTATTCAAAATAATAATTAAATTATAAAAATAAAAATATTTTTGTTTATTAGATTGCTATTAGTTTTTAAAATATTTTATATTTTAAAAATTATTAATTATTAATTATTATATTTTGTTTTTGTTTTTTTATTTTTTTTTATTTTCAGGATTGAGAATTGTTTTATATATTAATATAGCAAAACCAATATTCTTGTTAAAGATTTTTTCTTTAGTTTACACTTTTTCAAGAATTTATAGTATATAGGTACCTTTATATATATTGTTTTTAAAAAGTTTTTAAAACATTTTACAGTTTTTGGCAATTTTTTTCATACTGTAATATCAGAAAAGCCTATAGCTATATTAATTTGATTTAATATAGTTTTATTAAATATCAAAAACATTATATTTCAAATTTTTAAGGCCAAAGTATCATAATTAGATTTATATTGTCTTAAAAGCTTTAAAAATAAATTTAATATTATTTTTTTACTTTAAATTATTTTGAAGAATTTTAGACCAATTGATTGATAAATATATTTTTTATAATATGTTTTTCAATACTTTTGTAATAATTTATTAAAGAACTTTAAATATTTATAACTAAAAAATTCTTTGTTTTTTTATAATATTCTACAGGTTCTAAATAAGCTTTTTCAATAAATAATTTACTTGTACTATTCTTGACCACTTATTAAAAAAAATTAGTTAATGTTTTTAAAGTACTAAAAAAAATTTTATACTTCAATAAAGTTCTATTCTATAATAAAATTATTTTGTAAATATAAATTATTTTTCAAACAAATAATTTTATCCTTTAAAATCTTTTAATAATTAATTATAAAGTCGATTTTTTTAAAAATTAAAGAATTTAGTTTTACAAGCATTTTGAAAGACTTTGCCAATACTAAAGAAGTTTTGATTATTATTGATTAAAAGTTTATTCAATAGTAATATAATATATCTAAAAATTTTCATCTTTTTTCCAGGCCTATAATTGTTTATTCATTGGAATAGATACTTCTGAATATGCTTTGAAAGTCTCTGTATGCTTTCATGACTTCTCTGTTTTTTTAAATAATATTGTTTTCTAAATATTTTCAATATTTATTGGATTTTTTTTAAATTTACTAAACTTCTTTAAATGTTTTTTTATTAGAATTTCATTTTTTTAATTTTCTTTTAAAACCTATAATTAATGCATTAAATTTATTATACCTGTTTTGTTTTTGTTCAAATATTTTTTTTAAAAAATAAGAATTTAAAAATTTTATATAAAAGAAAATTTTAAAATATTGTTATAAAATATTGACATATTGTATTTTATAACTTTTTTTATAATTCTTTATTATAAATTGTAATTTTTTATAAAAAACTTTAATATATTAAATTATAATATAACATGAAAATATGTTTATACAATTTATACAGATTTAAATTAAATTATTTATTGGTTGAAATCATTTGTTTTTTATTGGCTAAAATTATTTATTTTTTATTAGTTATAATAAATTTATAATTTTTAAAGTACTTCAAAGTTTATTGAAATGTCTTATAAATATTTATTTTATAAAAAGACTTTTTCAAAATGTTTAAATTATTCTAGGCATGTCAATAAATATATAATAATAGTTAAATCTGGTAATAAATTTAATAAAAGCTTAAATAAGTTTCAAATTTTAAATATTTTTAAATATTTTAATAATTTTTACAGTATTCTGAAAGCATTCAAAATTGAAATAATTTGCAATTAATTTTTATATATTTTATTTAATTTTTTATAAATTTTATTTTAATTTTTTATTTTAATATTATTTTTTTTAGATAACTTTAAATACTCTTGAAAGTTTTAATGAAGTTTTTTTAATTTCTATCAAATATTCAAATATTTTAACAAATCTTTCCAATGATTCTAAAAAATTTATTTAATCTTCTAAAAAATCATTGTCTAAAGCATAAGCATAAGACACTTCTGTTTTAGTCAAAATAAAAAATTCTTGTCTATCACACCGCATTCTTATTCAGAGCTTAAAATTATTACATGTTTTTATACATTTGATATTTTAAACTATTTGAACAACCATGATTTTTCTGATACAAGAATTTTGCCAATTTAAATAAAAAATTGAATACAAATGCTTTGTTTCTTAGTGTTTGTATTTTAAATGATTTTTTTGATAAAATTTAAAATCTCCTGCTTTGTTTTTCAAATAAACTATTTTAAATTATCATAATTTGTAAAGATTTAAATAAAAAATTGCTTTCGTTTCTTACAATTCATATATTAGATAATTTTCTGATAAAATTTAAACTTTTTATTCTATTTTCTAAATAAACTATTTTAAACTATTGTAATTTGTAATCATTCTATACAAAAATTGAATATAAATACTTTCGTTTTTATTGTTTGCATGTTAAATAATTTTTCTAATAAAATTTAAAACTTTCTGTTTATTTTCTAAATAAAAATAAGTGATAGTGTAATTAGTAATATCCTGTGTAAGTAAAGATCCAGATTGAATGAAAATTCTGATCAAATTAACTGTCATCATACCTGTGATAAAATAAATAAACATGTCAAAAGAGCAAATGAGACTATAGAGCAATGCAATAACTAATTAAGCAAATAACATAAATGATATCACAAAAAAAAAGCAATACATATCTTAGGAATTGTTAATGAAGGGCAAAATGAATCCCAACCTTAAGATGCTGATAATTGTCTTTCTGAATCAGATAGAAATCTTCTGTAAGACTTTTGTATCAAAATTAATAGTATTGCAAATAATCTTTACCTTGTGTATAATGAATGGTTTTTATCAATTGATCTTGTTTATGGTGCATATTGTTGTTGTTATAGTAACAAAAACTCTTTAAAGAAATTTTTCATCATGAATAACATGGATCCAGATAAAGTTCTAAAGAAATTGAAAAACTTAACTGAGATAGAAGAAATATTAATTGCAAGAATTCTTCCTATCATTTCAGTATATTGTTTCCATAGTAGCCAATATGCTTATTGTGACAATATGATTAATTTTTCACAGGATGTAACAGAGTTTTCAACACATTTCCCTCAAAATTTATCAACTTTTAATATACTAGTTATGTGGCATAATTTTGTGAATGGTGCTACATTTAGAGATTTTAAAGTTTATCATATCAAAATTACTCATGCTCTTTACTGGTTAAGTCAAAATAACTATTATTATACTAATGTTATTATTAATAGAGAAGTATTGCAATCTTTATTTGAAGATAGTTCTATTGATAACAGACTTCCTCAAATTGAAGGTATAGAAGAATTTGATAGTAATGAAAATAATCTTAAGGACACAATAAACTGTCAATTTGTCCCTACTTCAATTTCATCTTTTAATGAAGAATGTGTTATTTCTGATTCTTTAAATCAAATAAAAGCTGATATTGCTTATACTATATGACCAAACATAAATGGAAATTCCATCAATAAATTTTAAACTCCTGGATATATTGCTTGTGCATTTTCAATATTATATCCAACTGGAGATGCTGATTTTCATTCTGAACATATTAGAGATATTAAACCTGCAAAATATTTCTCTTATTTACTTAAGTATAATGATAGTAGATTTACAAATTATACTCGATAGTGTTACTTTGTCCTGAATTTACAAATGAAATGGAGCACATTACAGGAAAGCAAAGTTTATGTGAAACAGAATTTGAATAATCAACAATGTACTGTCAAAAATGTACAAAAATGTTAGAAACAGATAGCCATTTGGCAGAAAGAATTATATAATTTGATGAAGGATTGCGTAGATCTTATCAATTTTGGATTAGGTGATAATATGAACTGGTTTATATGATTAGACAAGTAGGAATATAAAGAGTGATGTTCTTTATCTTTAGTATTGCTGTTTGCATTGACCAGAGCTATATAGACTTATGCTATATAAAGAGATTTCATTACCAAAAGAAAAAATAAACAAATATAGACAGCAAGATTTGATCAAGAATTCTTATATTGCTGCATGGTTTTTTGAAAAACGTTTTAAAATATTCTTGAAAAAGGTGTTAATATCAAAATGAAACCTTGAAGATTGATAGTTCTATTATAAATGGCAATGCTGTGACAGTTCACATGTATATGACATAGAAAAAAGAAAAGATATACCAGTTATTAAATGGAAAAGAATGAAAAAGAATGAAAATATTATGGCTGATATTATAAAATATCTAAATTTCTTGATTACAACTATTAATCCAGGTCTTAAAGCACTGGTTCCTAATTATTATTCATGTAAAAAATATTTTAAAGATTTGCAAGATAACCTACAGTATTATATCGAATTGTTAAATAAACTACAATATCATATATAATATAATTTATCATATTGTCTTTACAAAAACCATATAAAACAACAGCATTGCATATTTGAATATCTGAAAGAAATTTCAAAAAATACATACCTAACTGATGATAATAGATAACTTAAATTAATTACAGTAAAAATGATCTGCTTGTTAATTTTCATGACAGAATGCAACTTCAAGATTGGTGAACAAATGTCAATTTGAAGCTAATACTAAGTATGAATATTGCATTACAATATATATTCAAGTATGCAAGTAAATCAGAAATACATTCTTTAGCTTTTTCAAAAATTTTGAATAAAATTCTCAGCAATAGTAATTCAAATAATTCAATGCTAGCAGTATTTCAAGGCCTATTACTACAAACAATTGCAGAGCATAATATTTCTGCTTAGGAAACATATCACCTTTTTTTAGGACTTTCTCTTTATGGTTCAAACCACCAATTTGTAACTTTAAATCTTAATAAAGAAACTTCTTGATAGCTTTGTAGTATTGAATCTGGGAGTATTGAAAATTTTTCAGAAGATGAAATTGGTAAAACTGTTGAATCACCTTTACAAAAATATTGGAATTGACCAATTTAGCTTGAGAATATTTTAATTTATCAGCTTTATCTAAAATATAACTTTTAAAAAGATCAATGAAAACAATGTGAATATAAAAATATTGTGTGGATTTGGCCACAGCTATCATCTCAGATTAATGGTTCTCAATGGGAAAACTTTTGTTAAGTGAAAGTTCTTTTTCATATTTGTTACCGTAATCTCAATTATTTAACTGAAAATAATACTATTTCATGGTTAGAACTCTTTTAAAGACATTGTAAAATTATTGAAAATGATAATTGTGACTTACTTGGTTCTTCTATAGATAAATTAGAAAATGAATTAAATAATAAAAAAACTAATAGTGAGTACAATGAATTGAAAGATAAAGAACAAGCAAGACTCAATTGGATGATATTATCTGAAATGAGACCAAATACAATTATAGAAAGTTTTTCAAACTTAGATTTGTATAATATTGATCAAAATTTTGACTGGACCAATAATATTAGACAACATAATCCTAATATTGATCTTGTAAATATATTTAATTTTATATAGCAAGCTTGCAAATTAGACATTGCTGATAATAAAAACTTTTCTAATAATATTATGAATTGTGTAAATTGACAAACATTAAATAATAATCAAATGAGAATATTTAAGCAAATAGAATTACATTATATTACCTTAATAACAAATCCTGATCAAGTTAAACCTCTCAAGCTTATTGTAATAAGAATTGCAGGAACAGAAAAATTGTATTTAATTAATATAATTAAGAATCATTTTTGAAAAATTGCAACAAATTACAATATTAATACACAATCACTTGTTATTGTACTTGTACCAATAGGAGTTACGGTATATAATATTCATGGCACTACAATTCATTTAGCTTTATTTATTCTGATATCTAACAATAGTCTTGATTTAAATAGCAAAAATTAAAAAAACTGCAAAAAAAATTAAAAGATGTGAAATATTTTATTATAGGTGAAAAAAGCATGATGGGTTATTATATGCTTGTATTAATTGATATGAGATTATAACAAGCCTTTTCTGAACAGCAAAATTTAGTCTTTGGTGGTTGATCTATTATTTTGGTTAATGATTTAGAACAGTACCTTCCAGTATTAGATAAACCTATGTATTTACAGATTCTTTAACATGATTCACTATCAAATAATGGTATTTTAGCATATAAACAATTTCAAGAAATTTATAAGCTTGATATTATTCAACATCAATTAGGAAATTCTAATGACTAGTATAACTTTAGAGCTATATCAAAGCAATTATGTGATAATGAATTCACAATTGATAATTGGAAGGTACTTACTAAACGATTTGCTAATATATCAAACATATCAATTGCTGATTTTTCAAATGCAACATGTATTCTACCTAGAAAATTAGATGTTTTTGAGTTCAATATTAATAAGCTCAAGTTATTAAATTGTCCTATTGCTAGAATAAATACTATATATACAGGTGATAGTGAAGCATATAAGGTTGATTTAGATACTGCAAAAGGACTTGAGTCTCAATTATTATTAACAAGAGGTGCGAGAATTATGCTTAAAATAAACTCATGAATAGAGTTTGGTTTAGTTAATGGTTCAATATATACTATTTGAGAAATAATATTTGAACAAAATCAATCATCTCCTTTGCTTCCTATTGCTGTCTTGATAGAATCTGATTATTATTCTGAATCAGCTATTATAAATATATAAAATAAAAGACTTGTTTTAATTTTTTCAATTAAAAGTACATGTAAAAAAAAGAAAAGAACTTGCTCACGATTACAAATTTTTATTTGCCTTGTATGGACTATTACAGTTCATAAAAGTTAAGAATTAACATTGAAAAAGGTATAATAGGCCTTGATAAAAAGTAATATACTGCTGGACTTTCTTTTATAACTATTTCATGAGTTTGTACTCTTCAAAATGCTCTTTTCAAACCATTTTCATTTGAAAGACTCCAGTGTATCAAGACTTGCAAGAGACTACAAGAAAGATTAATTGAAGAGAAACGTTTAATTTCAATGATACCTTAAATTAGAAACAATATTGATATCATATAAGATTACTGTAATTTATCTTAGCATTGATTTTTGTTTAGTTTATTATAAATATACTTATAAATTATTTCAAAATTTGATATAATAATAGCTTCAGACATTTCAATAGTTTCCATTATCTAATTTTATAAATTTTCCAATAAAGTATATACAGATTTAATAATACTTGTTATAAAAAATAAGTTAAGTAATTTAATAAAAAATCAAATATTTTTTTTAATAAATATTTTAATTTGACAATTAGTTCTTTGTAAAAAAATATTTAGCAAGAATATATTTTATAAATAATATTAAAACAACCAAATTTAAAATATTTCAAAACAAATATTTTAAATTATAATAATATTGATATTTTTTATATTATTTGTTATTGATTAGTTGTATTAAAAATATTTTGTATTAAGCTTCAAAAGGTTATACAATTTAATAGAAGTATACAAATTTTTATTGAAATTTAATCTTATTAAATACAATTTATTAAATATTTTTCTTTTAAAGACTTCTATAGAATCTTATAATGAATAAAATAACAAAATAGGATAGAGAAATATAAAAAACTTTTTATGATTTAGCTTCAGATTATTATTTATTATTTTATATTCTGATATAACCAATTGTAATACTTTAGAAAAAAGTTTATTACATTCTATATATATTATATTAAGTAATACAGTATATCAATATAAAGATGTAATAAATCTAATGTAAAACAATTATTAAAATATTTTTCAATAATAAAATCTGGAAGTATAACAGAAAAATAATCCAAAACAATCTAAACATTACAACAGAATTCTTCCAACTCAATGACATCAAAGCTAATCCAACAAAAACCAAACTACTAGTTATGAATAGTGAAGTCTCCAACAAAAAAATCTTCCAAGGAACAACATCAATTCTTTCATCACCCAAAAAAGAACCAATAAGAATATTGGGCATTTGGCTTTCTAAACATAGTATTCTTACACCTAACCATGATAAAATTCTTGAAAAAATAGAAACAATTTCTCAATTACTCAAATTTAAATATATAACAGGCCATATGACATCATACATTTATAACAAATTCCTCCTTTCACACATAGAATATAAACTTCAAACAACCTTTCTGACCTCAAACATGCTCAAAAATCTTCAAAGGAAAATCGACCCAACAATCAAATACAAATTCAATATCGAAAAAACTCTCCCTCAGTCCTGATATTACAACTTCCATATTTTCAACATCAAACCAATATTTGACCTGCAATCAGAAGTTCTAATCTCCAACTTACAATATTCTCTCTCCAATCCTATGACTAAATATAGTAAGGAAGAGGAAATCCTTGCCATACAAATACAAAACTGTCAATCCTATTGTATCTTTCAAAATCAACAAATACTCAAACAATCTACACAATACAACTCACCAAAAAATATAACATCTCATTCTGTACAAAAACCAACTGTTCTCATAAACTTCCAGGAGAAAACACATCCATCCACCAACTCCTTTCACATCATTCAAACTGGCCAATATTCCAAAACAACTTTTCAAAAAACACATTTATTATATCGAACAACTACTTCAATACAACAATAACAATCTTACAAACTGGCATTACATCTTAGCCAGACTAGGATTCAATTCTCATGGAAAAACATTTCTTTGGTATAAATTACTTTCACAACAAAACTTTCAACAAATCAGCTCAACTCCAATCAAACCAAATAAAAAAAGAAAATGGCTAGCATCACTTATCAACAATGAAATAATAGGAAAAAAACAAAAAACAAATACAACCAACATTCTCATTAACCACTGAACCTATAACAACTCTGATCCCAACAGATATATAACACCCTCCAAATGTCAAAGCTGCCTACAAAACATCCAATCGAGTACTCATGACTGCCAATTTCTAGTTTCTATAAACTCACTCAATCTCTTCACTAAATCACAACCAGACAAATAATTAAAACAAAAGTAACGAAAAATGATCTTTTTCAAACACTGTTTATAAAACCACCTCTTAACAATCCACAAATACTGATTTATCCAAACCTACATGAATCATTAATTCAAAAACACATCTCACCAATATTACAATCTATCATCAACTCACTTCCACAATATAACAATATCCCTCTTGAAATTTTACTAACATACAAATACCAAACCGGCACTACATCAGTAACTTGAAACTTTATTCAACACTACAAATCATATACAATTAATATTAAATCCAACCCCTATCTATTACTTCTCCATACAATAATTATAATCTTCCTATCTAACAAATCAAAAGAATATCACTTCTTTATCAAACACTCAAAATTAAATCAAAATCTTTTCTCCACCGCTTACTAACCATAGGAAAAAATATAAAATCCCATACTTCGCTACTATTTCAAATATTCATAACATAATACAAACTTTTCAAATCTCTTACACCTTTTTCAAACTCACATCTGCAATATAAAAAATACAATCAATCAACTCTCAACTACCACAAATCAATATAATCGACCCTTCATTAATACACTTTATACTCACTAACACAAACAAAAATCCCATCCCACCAACAAGACAATATATTAAACAAATAAATAAAACCATCCATTCCACAGAAATAATCTACACCCATCACACTCAAACAACATTCAAACCAGATCTCTCACTCCTAACTAATGCCCTAACTTTTCTTAAAAATACACCAATACTAACATACCAATATCAATCCAAAATCTACAACTTTCATTTTAAAATTCTTTCCAATACACTTCCAACTAAATCCTATCTTCACACTACACTACCCCACATCTATACAAATGATACATACCTACACTGTAACTTCTTTCCAGAAACTAATCACCATATTTGGCTCTGCAAACACAATATAAATACAATCAAAAAAATATTATCCGACACTCAAATACTAATTGCAAAAAAATTCAAAAATAATAAAAACCTCAATCCCCACCTAGTTCAAAAAACAATCAATACCACTATCCAACTAATCAACTTCACAATGGGCACATTACAACTCAAAAATCTTTTCAACAATCTCCAAGCAACACAATATGACCTCAAAATCCTTAATTATATACAAAATGAAATACTCAAACTTATCTACCAACACATCTGAACCCCAAGAAACAAAGACATAATTGTAGAGAAAAGCTTCCTTGACATATCTCAAAACATTAAACACAGAAGAAACAACAACAACAAAAAACTAAACAAAAACCCAACTACCCACAACAAAACACAAACAAATAACCTATCAAACAATGACAAACAAATACATCAACACAAACTAATTGATATTACACTTAAACTTTTCTCTAAGACTCTATCCATGCCCCTACAGGATAGAATAAATTATTAGAAAGGCATTAGCCCTCCAAGATTAGATAGTTCCTCTCCTTTTCCCTGCTCAAGTGTTTTTTTCTAGAGATATAACTAATCGGAGATAGGCTGACATGTATAGCAATGTATCTTACATATTAATATTAATCATGTAACAATTTATTTTACTATATTGATAAAGATCATGAGAAATGCATCACTCAACATTAAAAAAAAATATTTATGGATTTATTATATCATTTCAATAATATATAATTATGAAGCTTTAAATGAATATATTTCAGAAACTTTTAAAAGTCTTTATAAAACTTTTGTTAAATAATATTGTTCTAATTAGTAAGTCTATTACTAAAATAGTATACTCTTTATGTAATAATAGTCTAAATGTTTGGATTTTGGCACTAGATAATGTAAGGGATTAACTTTGAGATAGATTATGATTTGATTAACTTTCATATAATTGTTAATCTTTTCTTAAATATCTTTTCTTAGATACATTTCAAGATTACAAGTGATATTTTCTTACAGTATACAATAGTAATATCATGTTTCTCCTTAAAGATAATTACTTTAATATAATGATATAAACTTAGTATATACTTTTAAAAAATGTATATAGTTTATTTTACAAAGTAAAATAGTATTTATTTAATAAAATATGAATGTTTTAAAACAAAAAAAATATTTTAAAATAAAATTTTTAAATTGTGGACTTAAAATTTTTTTTCTTCAAGCTATCTAAACTATTCTACTGTATTTATTGATGTATCTATTTTATTACACATTATTATTAATTATTATATTACTCTAATATCCATATTACTATTATTATACAACATATCACAATATTAAATGCCCATTCCTATTGTTCACATAACAATAATCATATTAATTAAGTAATAAAAAAAATAACAAAATTCAATTAATACAAATAATAAGTAATATAAATTATTTATATTTAAAAATTTTGACTAATATAAATTATTGTATTAATAGATATAAAAAATATAATAATAGATAAAAATTTATTATACTATAAAAAAACAAGTAAAAACTTTACAAGTATATAAATTTTCAAACAAACTTTGAAATTTTAAATCAAAAAATTTAAGTAAATCAATTTGCAAAATTTTTTAAAACAATTTAGAAATAGAGAAAAAAATAAAAAGTAGTTTCAAAAATCTTAAAAAAAAATTTAAAAACATATTTAGAATTATTAAATTTATTTATAAATAATTTTTTATTAATAATATTTGAATCAATAATAATAGAAAATGAAGCAATAGCTCTTTAAATATCAAGGGTGTTCACCAAATATCCAAACAAATACTTACAAATGTTAACTTCTAATTTCTATTAACTCATTTAAACTTTTCACTAAATCTTAACCAAATAGTATAATTAAAACAAAAGCAATAAAAATGATTAGTTTCAAATACTTTCTATAAAATCACCTCATAACAATTTACAAATTCTAATTTATTCAAATTTATATGAAGTACTAATTCAAAAATATATTGTATCAACATTATAACAAATTATTAATTTATCTTTACAATACAATAATACTTTACTTGAAATCATATTAATATACAAATATCAATTTGATACAATAATAATTACTTAGAACTTTATTTAGCACTATAAATTATTTACAATTAATATCAAGTTAAATTCCTATCTATTACTTATTTATACAATAATTATAATCTTCTTTAACAAATCAAAAAATACAATCTTTTCACTAAACATTTGAAACTAAATCACAAAACTTTTTCTTTACCTCTGCTAATCATAGAAAAAAATACAATTTTTCAAGCTTTATCATTATATCAAATATCACAATGTAATTTAAACCTTTTAAATCTCTCACATCTTCTATAAACCCACTTCAATTATTCAAAAAATGCAATTAATTAACTCTCAACTACCACAAATTAATATAATTGACCCATTACCAATTCACTTTACACTCATTGATATAAACAAAAATTTTATTTTCCAACAAGGCAATATTTTAAAAAAATAAACAAAGCTATTTATTCCATAAAAATAATTTATTTTCAATAAGTATAAACAATATTTAAGTTAGATCTTTTATTTTTAACTAACATTCTCACCTTTTTTAAAAACACACCAATTCCAATTACTTGATTTTAATCCAAAATAAATAACTTTTATTTTAAAATTCTCCTCAACACACTTTTAACTAAATTTTTTACATATTATACTTTTACACATCTATACAAATAACATATATCTATATTAAAACTTTTTTCCAGAAATTACTTATTATATTAGTTCTGTAAACAAAACATGTTTACAATAAAAAAATTCTATTCAATATTTTAATTTTACTTACAATAAAATTTAAAAACAATAAAACTTCAACCCCAATATAGCTAAAAAAATAATTAATACTATTATTTATCTAATTAACTTTTTAACAATTATACTTCAGCTCAAAAATCTTTTTAACAATCTTTAATTGACTCAATAGAATTTTAAACTTCTCAATAAAATTCAAAACAAAATATTTGAACTTATATATTTTTATATCTGAATTCCAAGAAACAAAGACATAATTGTAAAAAAAAGCTTTTTTAATATATTACTAAATATTAAATATAAAAGAAATAACAACAGCAAACTAAAAAAAAAACTTAATTTCAACAAAATATAAAAAACAATTTAACAAATAATAACAAACAAATATAACAAAACAAATTAATCAACATTACACTTAGACTGTTTTTTCAAAATTTATTTATGCTTTTATAGAATAAAATAAATTATTAGAGAGATATTAGCCTTCTAAGATTAGATAGTTCTTTTTCTTTTTTTTGTTAGAATCTTTATAAGAAATATTTCTAATTAAATAGTAGGCTGACATGTATAGCAATGTATCCCACATTTTAATATTAATTATATAACAATTTGTATTTACTTTATTAATAAATATTATAAGAAATATCTTATTTAATATTAAAAAAAATAATTTAGATCTTAATCAAATTTAGTTAAGCTATATAAATATGATCTTTGATCTTTCTAATAATTATGAGTTAAAAACAGATTAAAATAGTGAAGGTTACATAAGAAAAGACTTCTGGTTTAACTTTAATAGAAGCCAATAGTTATAATTAGCATGGCAGATAATTTGTAATATAAAGAATATTTTAGCTTAAAGATATTTCAATCTGATATTTGCTTGAAAAAAAAATTGTAATTTTCAAATTATAAACAAAAACTACAGATAGTAAAAACTAGTATAGTATTTTTTTCAAGATCTTAAATAAAGATATTGAATAAGTTATTTATAGAATTTCTAATAATACTATTTTAATATCAAGTTGATACTGGATTTATTATGAGTTTAATATAATTCATATATTAAATTTATTATAAATTGATATCAAATTGGTATTATTTCAATACTTGATTTAGAATTCTAATTATCTAGGAATTCTAATTAATCTTAAAAAATATATATGCTAAATGATAACTGTCAAAATCTAAATAGTTTATAAATCAATAATATCATTTTTATCTTTTAAAGATTTTACTTAATATGTGAATTTATTTTCTAGATAAATTAATCCATATACTGAATAAGGCTATAGGTGAAAAGTAAATTAATTTAAATAAACATTGTAGTTATGTAAATTGATATTGTTAACAACAAAATATGTACTATAATATTCTTTATTTTTTGAAAAAAACAATAATATATTTTTAAATTTAAAAGATTAAAAACATTAATTTATTTGTATTTAATTTGATAAATATTTTTTTTATCACAAACAGGCATTAAATGCAGACTTTATTTAAACAATAATTTATTGTTAATATATTAATAACTTTATATTAATTTGATAAGTATTTATTAAAATAATGTAAAAATTATATATATACATATATTTAAAACATAATAAATAATATATTAAAATTTCAAATAAAATTATATATATTTTTATATAATAATAAATTTAAGGTATACAATACTTTTTTCATGTAATGTATATATATAATATAATATTATCAAAATTAATAAAAATTCTAAAATTTTTTAGTAATATTATTTCAATATTCGTAACTTAAATTAATTTGCAATTAAAATTTCTTAAAATTATTTACTTTATATAACTTAGATTTGAATTAATTTAATAGAGCCTAAACTGTTTTTTATAATTAAAGTTAATTTTGCATGTTTGGATTTAATCTGCCTATTTTGTATAAAAAAACCTAATTTCGTACATTTGTATAATTCTTATACTTTGCAAATATGTCTATTTTATATTTTCTTAAATATTTATTAAAGTTACAATTTGTTAACGCGTATATATTGGTATATGAAAAACTTTCAAAGTAACTTACAAAAAAAAAAAGAAAACTTCTTGTTATATACAGTATCTATATCTAAGTTTGATTGGTTACAATAGTATTGCAGATAATTTGATTGGCAATTAAATATATGTATAATTAAAATATTCGTGTAACCGGAATATTCTAAGGGTGATTTCACACTACGTGAAACATGTAACATGTGATAACAAGTTTATACTGTAATATGTAATTACGTATTATTTTCCGACTTTTTTTATCTTCCTACTCAAAAATAAACAATTGAAAAGAACGTTTGTTCCAACTATATTAGTGGAGTTTACAAAGAGTTCATTATAAGGGTATAATCTTTGGCTTAATAAAAAGGAGTTATGGACCACAAAGATGAAGAGAAAATATTTCAATGGTACCTGAAGTTTACTGAAGGCGGTGATAATCAAGGACGATGTAATCTTGGATATTGTTATGAGAATGGAATTGGAGCTACAAAAGACGAAGAGAAAGCATTTCATTGGTATCTAAAATCTGCTGAAGGCGGTAATAATCAAGGGCAATGTAGTCTTGGAATTTGTTATTTGAATGGAATTGGAACTACAAAAGACGAAGAGAAAGCATTTCATTGGTATCTAAAATCTGCTGAAGGCGGTAATAATCAAGGACAATGTAATCTTGGAATTTGTTATGAGAGTGGAATTGGAACTACCAAAGACGAAGAGAAAGCATTTTATTGGTATCTAAAATCTGCTGAAGACGGTAATCATCAAGGACAATGTAATCTCGGATATTGTTATGAGAATGGAATTGGAACTACAAAAGACGAAGAGAAAGCATTTCATTGGTATCTAAAATCTGCTGAAGGCGGTTATCATCAAGGACAATGTAATCTCGGATATTGTTATGTGAATGGAATTGAAACTACAAAAGACGAAGAGAAAGCATTTTATTGGCATCTAAAATCTGCTGAAGGCGGTAATCATGAAGGACAATGTAGCCTTGGATATTGTTATAATAATGGAATTGGAACTACCAAAGACGAAGAGAAAGCATTTTATTGGTATCTAAAATCAGCTGAAGGTGGAAATACTGCTGGACAATGTGGTCTTGGATTTTGTTATGAGAATGGAATTGGAACTACGAAAGATAATGATAAAGCATTTTATTGGTATCTAAAATCAGCCGAAGGTGGAAGTATAATGGGACAAAATAATCTAGGAGAATGCTATGAACGCGGAATTGGGACGATAAAAGACGAAAAAAAGGCATTTCAATACTACTTGAAATCTGCAGAAAGTGGAAATAATTTTGGTTTATATAATCTTGGAAATTGTTATGAACATGGAATTGGAATATCAAAAAATTATGAGAAAGCATTCCAATGGTATTTAAAATCTATCGAAAATGGAAATAGATGGGTCCCGTATTCACAAATTCAAAACGTTAATTACTTGACACGCGGAGGTTTTGGGGAAATACTTAAAGCTGAATTTATTCAAGAATCCGGAATGAACCTCAAAGTAGCCCTTAAAAGTTTATTCAGTTCCGGGAATATCACCATGGATTTTTTAAAAGAAGTATGTTTGATTGACATTTATTTTTGCTATTATATTGCAGTCTTTATTTTAATTGGCGTTTTTAAGACATATCGTTATTTTCTTCTACATATAATAGTTATTAACTAATGAAATGCTAGCTCGGGATGTAAGTAAATATGTTATTAAATGCCTAGGTATTACAAAAGATCCAGCCACGAATGTTTATATGATGGTGTTGGAATATGCAGAAGATGGAAGTATGCATCAATACTTATCAAAATATTTCGAAGAAATAACGTGGAAAGAAAAGGTTGAAAAGTTGAGTTATATTGCAGAAGGGTAGATATCTGTGTAAATTCAATTATTGTTTAATTAATTATCATTAACGTTTATTTACACTTTAGGTTTGAAGAAATTCATAAAAGGGGATTGATTCATTGTGATATTCATTCAGGAAATATTCTATTGGGAGTAAACAGTGTTTCTGGTTCTATTAAAATAGCCGACCTGGGTTTATGCAAAAATAGGGAAACTTCTGATAATGAAAAAGTATTTGGTGTGATACCTTATTTAGCACCCGAAGTATTTAAAGAATATCGATTTACTCAAGCATCCGATGTGTATAGCTTTGGAATGCTAATGTGGGAATTTACGTCAGGTCATCGACCATTTAAAGATAGAGAACATGATTGTTTTCTTATAGGAGATATTATCAATGGATTACAACCCGATATTACAGAAGATACACCAACGATTTTTGAAGATTTAATGAAAAAATGTTGGAGTAGTGATCCAAATATTCGGCCGAGTATGAGGGAAATTAAACAACAACTTAATAAATGGCTTCGAGATAAAGAGGACGAAGAGAGCTTTGTTTCTGCTGAGAAATATCGAAAAAATTTAATAGAAGCGAGAAAAATCAAAGAAAACATTGACGTTGGAAACTTCGAAGCGTATTATACAAGTAGATTTTTAAATCCAATTATTACTTCACACGGTAAGTATTTATATAAGTGTAATTAAAAATAAGTTTAATAATAAGGGTAACATGTAAATACTGTATTTTTATTCGTTGAAGAATATAGGTCCTTGGAAGGTATCATAAAACTTAAAATACAGTATTATAAATAATATATAAGGGATGTAACTAATAATTGAAGTTTATTATATCTAGATATTGAATATAAATCCGTACAAGAAGACCTGGTTGCCTAATTTTTTATGACGCGTATTATTACATATCGCAAATATGAGAATAATATTAATTAACGATATTTTTAGTATTTTTAATAATATTCGAGACCCATTTATATGTATACTATTCGAGACAATTTTGTTAAACATTTAACTAAATAAATCAGCCAAAGCATTATGCGAATAATTTTATCTACTAAGAAATGAAACCATCGTAAGTCTGAAGCTAATTATGTATGAGAATCAGAGGATTGGGCAGAAATTAATCAGATTATATGGCAGGAAAGGTGTTAATATTCTGTATATACAGTACTACCCAGACAAATTTAGATATTTCCAACAGCAAGAGCACTAACCGAGTCATTATTCAGGAATACCATCCTGACCGATTTAAATTTATAGAGCGATAATTTAGAATAATTGGAGGAAAAGCACTAGCCGAGTCACTATGCAAGAATATCACCCTGACCAATTTATATATCGGTTATAATAATTTAGAATTGTGAGAAAAAGCACTAAATGAAGCACTGTGCAAAAATACCATACTGACCAATTTAAATTTGTAGAATAGATTCAGGAGGAAAAGCACTACCGATAAACTGTACAAGAATACCACCCTGACTAATTTAGATATCGCTTTAATAATTTAGGAGAAAGTAAAAGCACTAACCGAGGCACTATGCAAGAATACCATCCTGACCAATTTGAATATTCATTATAAATATTTAAGAGAATTGGAAAATGCAAGAATATCACTCTGATTATTAATTATTAAATAATTTATTGGTGGTATATTTTTTTAGGAGAAAAGTGAATACCTTTTAATATAAAATTTATAATTAAAAATATTATAAATGGGAAATACTCAAAAAAAGCATCTCCTTTTCATTATACTCATTACGCATATCTAATATTATTGATATAGTAGTGTCGTGGATCAGGGTTGGCGACACGGTTAGAACTCAATCCTTGACCTCGCGATGCTTTCGGTCAGGGGTTCAAGTAAGTTTACTGAAGGGTAAGGCGGAAAAAAGGCGTGTATTTTGTGAGTTTGTGTGATTTAAAAGGATTTTATCAACATCTGGTAATTTTATCCATGACACTTATTCTCTTTTAAATTGTATTATTATATATACTGGTTTACAAAAAAAGATTATCTACCAAAAAATTTTGGATTGATTTTTTTGCTTTTTAAGCATTATAGATTTCTGTTAAAAACTTTGTACTTGGACTTAGCTAATTACTGGATTCAATGACTTTATGAAGGTCAAAAAAAGAATAAATAATAATTTGAATTGTTTAATTAATATATATTAATTGTTTTTATATAATCTAATTTATTTTTTAATTTAGTAAAATGGATATACAGTATATAAGTTAATTATTATAATTTATTAAAATCAACAATTTCTATATATGAAATATTATATCTGATATAATACTAATTTTGAATTAGATATTAAGAATATATTATTTAATATATATATATATATAATATAAGAAGATTTTGTAATATATTATTATACTGTATATAACAATGTATTATTTTTTTAAAATATGTTGTATTAAAGATTTTATAAACTTTATATCTGGAAAGACTAAATATTACTGAAGGCATTGATATTTCAGAACTAGACAAATGTTCAATATATAAACTAAAAAACTTTTTATGTAAAAAATAAAAATTCTTATTATTTCTATATACTTGTCTATAATTATATATATAATTACAATTGTATTAAAATTCTATAAAAAATATTCAATGTGTTCAAGACTTAATTGTAAAAAGAAGATAGAAATTATAAATGAAAAAACACTCAGAAATTTAAATATCACAGATCCAATAAATATATCTCTTGCATTATTTAATAATTATTTAATAATCAATAATATATTCTCCAAAATGTATGTTGATAAATCTGTAATAAACAATTCAATAAGAAAGTGAATAAGCAAGTTTTAAAAGAATATTCTTCTATATTATAAATATTAATTCAAGAATTAAAACTGATATTTTCGATAAAACTCAGTTAACTAGATTGATATCCAAAAAACATGAGGCTTTGAGTTTTTGACTCATCAAATAAAAAATATATCAATCTTCTAATTTTGTATTAAAATATAATCAATGCTAAAGATACTAGAAAAAAATGATACAGGGAATTATTTGTCAATGTTTTATTTTGGGATAGTATCCAAGAATCAGTTTGATTATTATAAAAAAAAAAACAATCAAAATGTAAGAATCAAGCGTTAATTAATAATAGATTAGAGTTCAATTTTCATTAGTTAGCCGAGCTTAAAAAAACAAAAGAACAAGGTCAAAAAATTTATAATTTATTTAATGAGATTGGAGTTAATAAGATCGAAACTTACAGCAATAACTTTATCTATTATTTCCCAGATTATATTGATTACGTTTTGACCAAACTTTTACTTTCTTAAAATTATATCTGAAAATTTTTATTCATATTATTTTTCGGCATAATGAGGTAAAACTCACTAAATACAGGTTGTGCAACAGACATACACTGCATAACCGATTCCGATGGTGAATTTCACTAAGAACAAAACGTTTAAGATGTAATATTAAATCAGGCTAGTTTCATTTAAGATAATTTGGTTCCGATATACAATAATTAAATCCTACTGTATAAGTAATTTTCTTTTATAATATTGATACACGATGAATATGCGGTTGAGACGTGTTAGAATCTTAGTGATGTGGAATAGGAAAATAAAATATTGAATAACATAATATTAGATGTGGAAAAAATGACATTGATCGTGATACAGTAGTAAAATAAAACTAAGGGATTTGTCAACAATAATCAAGGACAAGCAACTCTTTCCTCGTGATTCGTGTATGACAGAATGTTTAAGAAAAAATAACTTGCGTATTGTATGATAATCCGCACCGAACTGGGGGCTGTATACAGTATATAGCAACTCTCTGGAACAAAAAACCCAGATTCCGCTTACCTCTACATTATTACGCGTAGCTCAACCAAGAGGTGTGATTTAAGGGTGGATAGTGTTACATATTTGTCGAAAACAGCATGTCTATTGAAACGGATGAACTAAAAAAGTACCGCCAGTTTTGGTGGAAAACTGGTAATATACATCCGAAGGCCAAGCGGGAAAAAGCCATGTAAGTCTCCTATTTGCTTTAATGACTGGAGATTTTATGAGCTAGTGATGATATTAGTTATTTATTATCAAGTTTACCATACGAGCTTGTTACTAATGTGACATTAGACGAGTATATTCTTCGAACAGATAAACATAATGTAAAGGCTCTTTGGGAATGGGAAAATGGAAACGTTTATGTTATCGAACTTTCTTCAGATTTTCACGGAAAGAGTATCGCTACAGCTTTAACGGAATTCGCTATTGCATTTCAAGCCGTGTTGTACACTCCCTCTGGTGTGACTTTTTCTGATGCGGCAAGTGAGTTTTTATTAGTTTCTTTACACCACTGTATTTTAAGTATGTTTCTATTACTCATTATCCTTGACTAAAGCATCGAGAACAGGAGGATATGGAAAAGAGTCAGATGTGTCTCTTATACCTTCAGGGAAACCTCGAGTTCCTAGAGGTGGATATGATGGAAAGTAAGAAGTTTTCAACCTCATTTAATTACTGATATGAATGTGTTGAATTTCTAATGTTTGTGACGACATACTGTATACTCTTAGAATAAACCCTGGCCAAATGTTGTTATAGAAGTTGCTCATTCTGAAACTGAGGAACATCTTAAGGATAAAATAGAAAATCACTGACTCCTTTCTAATAGAGTTCACGATGCAATCGCCATCAAGATAAATCATACACCAGATGATTTGGTTCCAACGGAGATGACAGTAAGTATAATAACAGCAGGCATTAATTTTTGTCCAGTTGCCCTGTTTCATTTTAATAATTTTATTCTTTAATAGGCTTGGCATTATTGCGTAAATAATCGAACATCTGCTGGTGCATTTTCCCCTGTAATAGTATGTTATATTATTACATACTTATTATTTTAGCATAGAAATGAACGTATTCTCTATTTAGTATGAATTTGGAACGATCAATCGTCAAAATAACCCGATCAATATTGTGCCGGGGCAATGCGTTATCAACACTTCATTGGAATCCATTTATCATGGAATGCCAGATAACTTTGTGATTCCCTCACCACCCCTTTCCAATCCTATTGCCTTCGATCTCTTTGTTATTCGGTGGACTCTTAAATACTCCTTGAGATGTTTTATATTTGGGTTTCATAATACATATCTCTTTTCGCTTTGCATTGGACGAAAACGTTTGTCATTAAACACAAGAATATACGAAAACGAAACTCAAATGTAATAAGGTTATATAGCCCATCTAATTCAATCAATATTATTATCAAAAATTGATACCTATGGAGTTTCTAAATTTCCGCAATCTCGTGTGCTTAACCTGCATAATCAATATACTATAAAATGCCACTGATCCGCTCAAAAAAAGAAATTTTTTTTATTATCTAGCCTCATATACGTAGTGCATCAACCAGATTTTTTACGCCATACATCAATATAAAAAAATTTCTTCAACGGGCAGATAATAAAGGTTATGATACCGAGTAACATACCAATTATTTGAAGAGAAGTAATTTAAATTAGATAATGATGACTTTGCGATTACGAAGTTTCGCGTCATATAAAGCGTTGGAAGAGCTGAAGGACGTGCCCCGTAAAAAATAAGTTATCGGTGAGGATATTACGTGCATCAAACAATTCAATCAGGGTATGTGATACTTTATTTTTTGTGACAAGCCGTTCGAAGCCTCTAGGTATACAATGATTTGCTTTTTCCTATTATATAATATCGACAACAAAGCACTCGAACAATGCTTTAATGAAATATTACTACGGTTAACGAATGTAAAATTGAGGCGACACGTTGTGAATTAATTACACGCATCAATTGCAATCACGAAAAGTTTAACCAACAAGAAATTAATATCGAATTGCAGAGGGATGTTTCAGCGAAGTGGCACCGGTTGGGTGAATTACGCAATAACGGGAATGGAAGATCTCTAGTATATTATTGAGTAAAACCCACAAAACATCAAAATAGGACATATACAAAACATAAAACAACTTGAGAGCTCGTTCCATACAAATAAAAAGAAGCGGACGGCTGATGAGGCATTCAAGAGCGAGAATTGCTATTATATAAGTAATAAATATTATTATTTATATATACTTAATTTATCAGGTATGTAAAAATTTTTCTATTATGACGTTGCGTACGCACATATACTGAATTTTTTGCCGGAGGTAATATAGCTATGATAATAATTGGAAGGTACAAGCAATAGTGAATATCAAATAAATATTACTTAAGGGAAGTCAGGAGAATCTAAGGGATGATAAAACAGGTAATGTATGGTTGTAGAATTATTGAAAGATAGAGTGACCGCATGTGATGAACCCGAAAGCAAGACGCGTTGCGTACAAGAAAAATTATCAAAAAATAATGGATAAATGGGTTTTCCACTTCACATGTATTTACATTGTATTAATAAAGCATTCTGACTCAAATGATCATTCTTTATTTGTTTTGCAAAGCGACCACGTCTCTTACGATAGTTGTGGGGTGTTTTCATTTGAGATACTTATCAGCTGAAATTCATTTTGAGATAGATTGATTATTTGTGTGTATTTCTTCGGGAACTTGATGTTAATATTCTTTATAGCGAGATCGAAATAAAGTAGATTCTGAATCGGCAGTGATTCTAAAAATTATTTATGATCATGGATAAGATTTTTTTTATATTTTCTTGACATCTTTCGATGAACATTCTTCGCTGAAATTTCGTCGCGTAAAATCCATAAACGAACGAATGAATTGGATATACTCATATCTTAATTGAAAATAGTGGCAGATACACAACCCAAAATCGAATCGTCAAGAGAATTGAGTACCAAACTGTGCTTCAGATTTATGAACTTAGAAAGTGGTAGAAGATGAAAATATAATTTAAAGCAATCTTAGAATAAATATAGAATCACCTGATGAAGATGAAATTGTACTTGCGATGAGGGCGCTGACAATAATGACGATAATGAAAGAATGTCTCTGATAATGAGGAAGTAGAAGGATATAGATTTAATACAAACGTATTATTTTCTGATGATGAGCGTTATTATTACGTTTAAGTCCGGGGAGAAAAATCGAATCATTTAATTAGCATATATTAATGAAGTTCTTCGTGTAAAATGCGGCCTAATTTATTATTATTATTTTTTGGCTCAGATAAGATGTATGAGGTTTTTTGAGCAATGTTCCTATCACTTTTAAAGTCAAACCTGATCCAGAATTAATTATCAAATCCATCTTCGAGAATTTAACTCCGAAATAGTTTTAGGGATTGATAATTATAATTTTGCATTTGCTTAACCTTGGGACTAGTCGTACCCTATTTACGATGGAAATTATGATTACGTGACAAATGGAAACAGAATATTATCTCGATCACTCGCTATGGAATCTTGTTAGTAAAGTCATCTAAATATTTATTATATTAGGCGTCTATGAAAGTTTCGGATACATTACACTTACTGTACATTTACCGTTTTGACCTTCGCCAAGAAAATCTGACAATAATCACGCGTACGCTATCTATTATTGCAATAATAAAGTTTAGCTTATGTAAAAGATTAATGTTTAAAATAAAAACTCAAAGCTAAAATAATAAAGAAGAGAGTTCCCATTGTGTGGACGGTAATATACCGCGTCAAGAGTGAAAAGCAAGAACGGGGGTTTAGGACGGTGATATTCACTCTTTACCACGCGTTTGCGAAGTTACTTATCGCTGTATGGACGGTAATATACCGCGTCAAGAGTGAAGAGCAAGAATGGGAGTTTGGACCGGTGATAATCATTCTTTTACTATACATATCAAGATGAAAAGCTCCGTGTTGAGTCCAAGTGCTAACAAGTATAACATGACGTTTACGGCGCAGCCTCTGATTTTGGGATTAACTCTGTTACACAATATAAATTGTACCGTATTATAAAATAGCATATTGAACCCCTGTAAATCGTTATGAATGCCAATAAGTAGTGTTTGGAACCGATCAACTGACTAAATTATCGACTAAGCCGTCAATTCAGTCAACTCAGTCGATAAATTTCTTTATAAGGAAATTAAATCGTATGCATAATAACGGTATAATATCAACCAATAAAATAAAAGACTTATTTAAATAAATAAAAAATTTAATATTTCTATATTAAAGTATCGAAATTCCAATAAAAATTAACAGTAAAAACAAGAAATTAAAATGTAAATATATATAT
>CAJVPV010000089.1:0-30041 GCA_910591835.1 Acaulospora morrowiae
AAGTGGGAGAAGTACGGGTCTTCAGAAAATAATGTTTTTAAAGAAAGTGTATAAACTTTATTATAAAAAATAAAGAAATATTTTTGAGAACGTCTGTTTTTTGGGTTGGCAAAGGGATAAGCAGAAAGAGTTTATTTTTAACAAAAAATATTAATATTGTAATACATTAATATCAAAATATATAATTAATTAGCCAATAGATTCTTATCAACCTATATAAGATATTTAATCAAATCCAGTTTTACATCAATCAATAAAGATTTAAATAATTAATTATTTAAGAATATTGAAAAATAATCATACTTCTCATAATTAAAAATAGATTAAAACACTTCTTGAAAATACTTACAACTTTTTTTCAAAAATCTTTGAATTGAAAACAATAATCAATACTACTGTTCTTGATACAGTAATAGCAAAGCTACTTTACATTAATTTTTTAATCATGGTTAAATAGGTATTTATTAAGAAATATATTAAACAAGTTTGCAAACATAACAATCTTTATATAAAAATTCTAAACAAATATTTAATAGATAATCTGTTACAAATTTAACAAATATTGGATATTATTAAATTATCAGAAGCTTCAACTTATTAAGAAATCCAAAATACAAAAACATATTTATTCTTAATATTTTTACAAGAAGAAAATAACAATGCTATAACTACTATATAACAAAATAATAGTTTAGATAGAAAAAGACCTCAAAGAAAAATCAAACAAAACAAATGACATATCCTCAAATCCCATAGCAATGGAAATAATAATTGAATCAAAAGAAGAAAAAGAGAAAGAAGAAGCTTTAACATATATAATACAAAATAAATACATCATAATAATAAAAAATTATTATATAAGAAACAGATAATATACACTAACCAATTCCAATTTCATCAACAAAACAGGTGACTTCAAGATTGAAGTGCTTATAGCTAATATACTTGGAAACTCTTCAAAAAAACAAATCAAGTATATTATTAATCTTTTTAAACTTTCAAACAAAAATAATCAACTTATATAATATTATTCTATAATAAAAAAGATGATATACTATTTATTTTCAATATAAAAAAGATATAAAAAAAATGTTAAAAAAATTACAGAAAAAAAAAGCTTCAAATTTATTATTTTGAAACAATATGAATATATATTACCCTTAGAAATATACAATAAACAAGCAAGTCAAAAAAACAATCACAAATATAACAAGTATAAACTTTTTAAGTATGACAATACATATTAATTAAGAATCAAGTGTAGTACAATCCAGAACAAAAATAAAAAAAAAAAATTATAAAACTTTACCAATATACTGAAAGTTTTTTTATCATATAAAGGAATTCAAATCAAGACTATAGAAAAAAGCAAATGGACAATATTTTATTTTCAAAAGCTTAATAATATGCTTAAATGCAAACAAGAGCTTATAGCTACTTAGCTTCAAATAACAGTTGTAACAAATATTTCTAGTAAAAAAAAATCAAGTTATTGTATATTTCTATTTTTGAAAATAAGAACAACACTATACTAATTATACAAGAAACAAAAGTCAATATAATGGATATATCTTTTAACTTCTCAACTAATAGATTAAAAAAAGCAATATTCAAATATGGATTTATTTTAAAGATATAATCTGAAAAAGAAAACAATAAATTTAAATTAATAATCTAATATTTTTAATACTTTTATTGAACTTGAAAGAAACCTGGATAATATTTATAGAAATAACAATAAATAAAATAACATTATATTCAAATTATATAGAAGTCCTAAACTATACAACTTTATTATTACTAGACTATATAGATTAAATAAAAATATTTCAATTATTAGAGTTATAAATATAGTCAAACATATTAATACTAAAACTGTATATACTGTATATTAGTAAATAGCAAAATCAGAAAGAAAAAAAGTTTCACAATCCTGAATTTCTTCAATATAAAAAATATAAACAAAGTCTTAAGATTATATATAAAACTTTTTAGAAGTAAAATCTGATAAAGTACTAAAAACAACATAAGAATTACTATAAAGATTAATAATAAGATTTAATAAGAATAATAAAAAAGATCTATAAATACAAAAAACTTTGAGTTTAAAACAGAAAATATAATAAATATTATTTTAGAAAAAGAATTAATCAAGCAAAAAAATAGTTAATTCAAGAAAGACAAAACTCCAAATAATATTTACTATAACAAAAAACATCTTAACTCTAATAAAAAAAAAAAAAAACTTCTTGACAATAAATACAAATAATATTGAAAAAAATTAACAACCATTTATACAAATTAAAAAAAGAACATAGCAAAAAGAAAATATCATATTACTATTCTTAAAGATAGATATGTTATTTGAAATTGCAACAATCACTAAAGAACAAAATACAATTCAAATACAATATATATTAATACTATACTCCCATACTTCAATAACAATTGGGATTATAACTGAAACTATTAACATAAAAGAATTTCTATTCTCTCAAAAAATATTATTTTTAGATCACAAAAAAAAAACAATAATATATTAACCTTCATACTTAATATTGATATTTTAATATTCTTAATAACAATAAGCACTTATAATATTAGAGGAATCATATGAAATATAGATTAAGCAAACCTTATAAAAGAACTAATGGAAAGAAAAATTGATATAATAAGCCTTAATAAAACAAAACTCTTCAAGAAAAATCAATATTTTGCTTTTCAAAAACAAATAGAATACAAGTATTTCTTCAGCATAAAATTAAATAATTCTAGAAATATAAGAGTTCTTCTTTTAATCTACAAAAATATTAAAAGATTTATAGTATCAATTGATAAAATTGATAGTTATTTTATAGTAATCAATCTTTTAAACAAAGGCTATAAAACTTATATTATCCAAATATATTTATTAAGTGATAAGAAAAAAAGTTAGACATTACAAAAAAAGATTAAAAACCTATTTTAGACACATTTATAAAAAAATTATAAAGTTATTATAATAGAAGACTTTAATGCAATAATGAATCCAAGTACAGATTGTAAAACAATAAATAATAAAAGAAATATATATAAAAGTAAATTAGAAACTATAATAAAGTAATATCAGGTTTTAAATTCAAATCATGAATTTCAATTAAACCTATGGTTTTGAAAAATAAAATTATATAGACTTACATGGACTCATATATATATAAAAAATATAAGTGAATTATAACCTATCTATTAAGTTTACTATAAAAGTTGGAATCGAATAGAATCAAATACAGAATCATTAGGATATTAATCAAATCAATAACAATAGACAAAATTAACTAGTTTAAAATATATGAAAAACCTTTAAAAAAATTTTAATAATCTTAACTTTTAATTATTTTTATTGTAAAAAAAGAATAGTAAAAGGAACAATCTATCCATAAATCCAAAAAAGAAGTTATTAAAAGAAAAATATATTCTATAGTTTCTATTTAATTATCAAAATAATTTATAATTAGCTAGAATTAAATGATTTAATAATAGACATAACTAAAAAATTAATGCTGTAAGAAAAATACAGAAAAATTAATCAAAATATAACTCCAATTGTATCAATTTTTGAATTAGTTCAAAAAATTTATAGAGTATTAAGAGAAAGATAAGAAGAGATTCAATTTAAAATACAATTTAAAGAAATAGTTAAGATATTAAAGAAAATATATTTAAATGAAGAAAAAAACAAATCAAATCAAAAAATCAAAAAAGCAATTCAAAAAAAATATAGAAATCTTAAAAAAAATCAAAGAAAAGTAGTACAAGAATTAAATAACTTTTATAATAAGATAGTTATAGACTGAATTTATATCTAAAATAATTTGAATAAAGAATATATTTCAATAATAATAAAAAAATTCTGTATTAAACTAAAGTATACTATAAAAAAGTATTCAAAAAACAAAATAATAACTTTAAAATATTAGATAATAATTGGAAAAAGCAATATAAATCCAAAGCTAAAATTAAAAAAAAATATTACAATAATATGAAAATGATATTTCAATAAATGAACTAGAAGAAGTTTTCTAAGATCTACTCAATAACAAAGTAGCTGGACCTAACAAATTAAATATGAGTAGAGCTCCTAACGGTATCACTTCAATATCAGTTCAATATCAATTCGATACTTAAATTTACTATAAATTCATATGAGTGAGTCACAACCCATATATTAAATTTACTATAGATCGGTACCATTTCAATATCACTTTGGTACCGGTTCAGTACTTTTCAAAACTCTAGTATCAACAAGTTATAAAAAACTGAAAAGATAAGACAACAAGTCTGGTTCAGGATTCTCTTGGAAATTAAACTTTTATTCTCATAGATTTTATTATTTACTCGACTTAATTTTAGTTTTAGTTACTTTTATTTTTTTCTTTTCAAATTTCAAAAATATAAATCTTTTTTTTCTAAATAGATAGGTATAGCCACTATTCAATCTTTATTTAATAATTAGTATAGTTTAAAATGTCTTTTTTGTATTAGTTAAATATTATATAAGTAGACAAGCTAGTATTAAACTTATTGTATACTTTTGTACCTAAGAAATGTTGATTCTTTCCAAAAGGTATATTATTATATATATGGAATTAATAAAGAATTGATATTTATCTATTTTAAATATATATATACTGTATATATAAACAGTTTTAATAATGAAAAAAAGTAAAATATTAACAAGAAAAAAAAAAGAAAAACAAAAAATACTTATATAATAATCAATCTATTATATAATTAAATTAATAAGATATAATTAATAGACAAAAGAAATTTCAAATATATAATGAAAACTCATAAAAAACTGATTTGATTAAAAAAAGAATATTATTAACTTTAATTTTTATTATTCATATTATAACAATACTAATGGAGTCTTAATATATTGACTTTAACATATATTCAAAATAAATTAATAGCAACAAATTAATATAATATGATCTAATATACAGTATATCTAAAATATTTAATAGATAGTAATTCTTATAAAAGATATAAATATAAATTAAATAAAATATATTAAGCTAAATCTAGCTAATTGAAAAATAAATAAATAAATAAAAATTTAATAAAAATTTTATATTTAATGCCTGTTTACAAATAATAAATTAATCATATTAATGCTTTTCGAGTTTAAAAATATAAATCATATAAGGCAAGACTATTAACCACAGGTGATGAAAAAATAGACAAAAATCATCAAGCCAAGTAAGTCTATTGAGGATCAAAACAAGGATAATCAGAAATCCAAGTAAGGATACCATGACTACAGGTAATGAAAATGATTGTACTATACTATACTAGTGATATATTCCGAGGACTGGTGATAATAGATAACTAGGATAATTGGAATCAGTCTTTATAATAATATTCTATAGTTCTCAAACTGCAAGCAGCCACAAGATTGTCAAATCAGGACTTAGTAGGAAGGTTGGATTTAAACTAGCAGCAGGACTTCCTATTATTTGAATTTGTTTTACTTAATATATGGATTCCACTTCTATAGTGATAAGTTTGTATAGCTGGGTTAAATAGGTAATAGGAATGGGTTAACTTAAATGAACCTTTGATGTAATTGCAATATTGAATATAAATTCTCAATAAAAATCAGTACATCTAGTACTTTTTACCTTAAAAAAAAAAAAAAAAAAACAAATAATAAATTAATTAAAATATATATTTTAAAAATATATACATTACATAAAATTATTAATTAATTTTAAATTTTTTAAATAAAAAAATTTTTTCAATTATATTAAACAATTTCTTATATTTTAAATATAAATTTATAGCATATATAAGATTACAAGTATATGGTTCAAATATAATATTCAATAAAAACCATGATATTGAATATCTGTTTAACTTAAAAATAAATAAATAAATAAATATAAATTTATTTAAAAATTATTTTTAAAAATATTAATTCTAATTTCAAAATATCAAAAAAATTAAAAAAATTTATTATTTAAATAAATTATTAAAATTTGATTTTCTTAATAAAATTAATTGGTAATTAATTAATTTATTTCAAAATTCTGTGAACTTCAACCGCGCCTCGCCATTTTATTGGCCAAACCTCCGGAAGTTTTAATTGGCCGCAACAAAAATCTAGATAACCGTTTAGTACAGTAGTATTTACTGACATTCACCTTTAAGTGTGATAGAACGTCAAAAATGCAGGCTCCGGTGATTGTTATGAGTATGACTTTTTCGTTCTATCAGTGTTTCATAAATTAAGGTCGTTGCGATCAATAATATGTTGATGTTTTATTTACAAGCCAATAACGATGCAAACATTTTTTAGACACTAATGCGGAAAGAGAGACTGGGCGGAAAGCTCAAGTCTCAAATATTACCGCTGCTAAGGTGTGTCTTGGGAGATTATGAACAGTACGGAAAGATTTAGGATTTTAATTATTAAAAAAAAGCTCCGGTCAATCAATTATTTTGGAACATGACATAATTTATAATAAAAAATAATTAAAAAATACGCGTAAACCGAATTTTGATCAATTTAATTCTTTTGATTTTTTTTAGACTGTTTCTGACATAATTCGTACATGTCTTGGACCTCGCTCAATGCTTAAGATGCTTCTCGATCCGATGGGCGGTGTCGTTCTAACCAATGATGGTAACGCTATACTTCGCGAAGTCGAAGTAGCACACCCCGCTGCAAAAAGTATGATTGAGCTAAGCAGAACACAAGACGAAGAGGTTGGAGACGGTACCACCAGCGTTATTATATTGGGTATGAATTGATAATATTGGATCATTAATTGATAAAAATGCAAGCATCTAAACTTTGTCCAAAAAACTCTTGGAAAAAATAGCTGGTGAAGTTCTAGCGCAGGCATTGCCTTACTTGGAAAGGAATGTTCATCCAATTGTCATTATATCGGCATTCAAAAAAGCTCTCGAAGACGCGATAAAAGTTATCGACGATATTTCTAAGCCAGTCAACGTTGATGATCATGATGAAATGTTAAAGTTGGTGAAAAGCGCTATTGGTACAAAGTTTGTGAGCCGATGGAGTGATATGATGTGTAAATTGGCATTGGATGCGGTGAGAACTGTTGCTAAAGAGGAAGATGGAAAACGTGAAATCGACATTAAAAGATATGCTCGCGTTGAAAAGGTAAATATTAGGTGCATCATATTCCGTACTGATTTTAATATTTAAATAATTATTTACATCATTAGGTTCCTGGTGGTGAAATAGAAGAATCCAGAGTTTTAGATGGTATCATGCTAAACAAGGATGTTACCCATCCTAATATGCGACGAAAGATTGAAAACCCTCGAATAGTTTTATTGGATTGCCCTCTTGAATATAAGAAAGGAGAATCACAGACTGCCGCAGAAATTGTGGATGAAAGTCATTGGAATAGATTATTGCAGATCGAAGAGGAACAAATAAAAGAAATGTGTGACAGGATCATATCATTGAAGCCCGATCTTGTATTCACGGAAAAAGGAGTTTCTGGTAACAAAGTTGACATAAATACAGTGACATAAAAAAATAGAAAATAATTTATTTATTTGTAAAAAAAAAATTTTTTTTTTTTCAAAAAATCAAGATCTCGCACAACATTATTTGGTGAAGGCTAACATTACTGCTATTCGGCGTGTACGTAAAACCGATAATAATCGAATTGCACGTGCTGTCGGTGCAAATATTGTAAATCGACTCGAGGATTTGAAAGAAGAGGACGTTGGTACAAAATGTGGCTTATTCAATATAGAAAAGATTGGAGATGAGTAAGTCACCGAAACCCATAATACTTTAGTTATTGGTTTTACAAATCTTTATTCTTACAATCTATACTTATTGTTTTTTTAGGTATTTCAGTTTTCTTGTTAAATGTGAAAATCCGAAAGCATGCACGATTTTGCTTAGAGGGCCATCAAAAGATATCCTAAACGAAGTAGAACGCAACCTTCAGGATGCAATGTGTGTTTCAAGAAACGTTTTCTTTAACCCCCTACTGGCTCCTGGTGGTGGTGCAACCGAGATGGCTATAAGTGTCAGGCTATCCGAAAATTCTAAGAAATTGGAAGGAGTGGAACGATGGCCATATAAATCGATTGCGGAAGCACTAGAGGTTATCCCTAGAACTTTAATTCAGAATTGCGGTGGCAACTCCATTAAAGTTTTAACGCAATTAAGGGTAATTTTCAAAGGCGCGATATTTTAATATAAGTTTACAAATTTACCATGATTCTAAAAAATTTTCATATAGGCTAAACATGCTACCGGTAATCATACATGGGGAATTGATGGTATTTCTGGGAATATTGTTGACATGAATGAATACGGCATCTGGGAGCCCAACGCCGTAAAAGTTCAAACGATTAAGACTGCCGTTGAGGTAATTGGATTGCTCGAGAACCTCCTGTTTGTGTATCTATATTATTAACTGTTCCATTTCTATTATAAAAGGCTGCTTGCTTGCTTCTTCGAGTAGATGATATTGTATCTGGTGTATCAAAGAAGAAATCCGGAAGTGGTGGTGGTGGTGGTGGCGGGGCACCTGCTCCGCAAGATATGGAAGGCGAAGGTGAAGGAGAACCTGGGGAACGATAAAAGTTTGATAATTATAGATCTATTACATAATGTTACTTGACGGTTATTTATATAATTCCAAGTGTCAAAAGTGCAGAAATTTTAGCATACTTTAAAGAACTTACAGTAGATAAAAGTGAACTGCATTAAGCTGCAAGACAATCTTAAGTAGACATTAATAGAAAAAGTGGATATGTGGAATGTGTTATAATTTTGTGAACCATTAAAATTTCTCGTACTCTTAGTAAATATAAATTTGTAGGGACAACCTTTATTTAATGTCAGACTTTAATCAAATTTTGAAATTTCGTTTGAGATAGTTTCGCACTAATTGGTTGGTTTGTAGATTACGTATATGACTAATGTAGATTACAGGTGATAGTGTTGGGACGTATTAACGTATACAGTCAATCTCGATAAACCGCATTGAGTTCATTTGATATTTGTAGGTGTTAATTGTTTTATACATTTCTTCACATTAAACCTTGCTGAAACAAATTAACGATACACTAGTAAAAATTGTTATTATCTGATATTTCTGATTTTCTCTATAAATTGGACAATATATTGGTTTTTTGAGTGAAAAAAATCTTATTGAATAAAAAAATAAATTATAAAAATACAAAGTATCATAAAAAAAATATTAATTAATTAAAAAGTATATAGAATAGGTTTTAAAATAATATAATCAAAAAAATCTTTAATTAATTTAGTTATAATACTTTGGATATCCAGAATTCAATAGGTTAATTTTATAAAAATATGATTTAGAAAATCTATATTTAACAATAAAATAATGTGACTTTGAGATCTTCAAAGTTTTATAGAAATATAATTTAAAAAAAAATAATCAGTAATATTGTTTTTAATAAAAAAAATTGTATATAAAAGTTATAAGCATTTAAAATTCAATAGTTTTTTTATGTTTTTTTTCTAAATTGAAACAAATTATATGAGTTTTAATTATATAAATTGAATTTCTTAAATAATATTTGTTTTTACTTTTTATCAACATTAAAATAATAAAATTTTAAAAAGATTTCAATTGTTTTCAAGTGAATTACAAAAATTAAATAAATTTTTTATTCTTAAGTAATTAATAAAAAATATATATAACAAAATTTTATTATAAATTACTTAAAATAAGAAGATTATAAAATGCTTTTAAAACTTAAAATATTTAAATTAAATTAATAAGTTTTAATATTTTATTTTAAAAATTGAATTTCAAGATTATTAATTTATAAATTTTAAATTTTTAAGACATTTAAAAATTTTTTTGTTATAAGTAACTTATAATAAAATTTTGTTTATATATCTTTTATTAATTACTTAAAAAGAAAAAATTAATTCAATTTTTTGTAATTAGTTTAATACTAATTAAAATCTTTTATATATTAATTTTTATAGAAAAATATTAAATACAAAAGTTTATTTAATATATATATAATATTCAGATTATATCAAATATATATTTTTTTTTTTATAGTAGAACGGGCATTAGATGCCATTGTTTATTGATATATATACGATATCACAATTACATCAAACATCTTCTATAGTGCTAGACTACAGCTTAATGCTAACCTATTCTACTCTTAATGCCCCAGCGATACAAGTGCCACTCTTGAAGTGGACTTGTATTTTTGGGGGGGATCTATCTAGGGGGTGGAAATCCTACCACTAGTTTTAAACCATCCAACCTACCGGTCCAATTTTTGATGGGCGTCGTGGGTGGGTTAGGTATCACTAACTACTTTTATAAGCTATCTATTACGTATCACCTTTTCACTCACAATGCCATGCCATAGAGGGTGCCTTTGATGCAAGCATGCACTCCCTAGTGAATGCTCCGGTTTTGACCACTGGTTGGGCACTACCAAATCTAGGGGCCTTATGGCCAACTGGGGCGTAACTCCTTAAGGGTCTAGTCTATCAATGACAGACCGACGCTCCTTAATCTCCTAGTAAACAATCCAGATTTCAAACCAGTTGGCATATGCTGCCAAATCTAGGGGCATAAATGCCAAGCAGGGCGCAACTCCTGCATGCTCTGTCTCACCACATGGCTGCCATATCTGCACATGGGCACGTGTCAGTTCAGTGGTCTTCTTCAAGATATCCTTACTTTAGTAGTTAATGAGAGAACTTGGCGGCTTGGGATTGGTTAATGTACATCCAAATGTGTGGGTGGTTCTATGGCTCCTTTCGTAGACAATCATCGTAACACCATCCGGACGATCGTCACACTACTGCACCTTAACGGGAAATCACAATCTCAACGCCTGCCGGATTGACATGTGAAATGGCTTCTCATGAGAAACAGCACTTAATTGGTTACGGTGCCAGATACCATATTAATTCTGTTCAACCGCCTTCACATGGGATTGAACCAGTATCTTGTGATCTGACCTGTGGAGCACTAACCACTGTGCTATAGATCCACAGGTTTAGATTATATCAAATATCTTTATATAGTAAAATATATAAATTAATATTAATCTATTAATAATAACTCTTTTCGCTAATCCCCTTGCCAATCCAAAAACAGACGTTCTCAAAAATATTTTTTTATTTTTGATAATAAAGTCTATACACTCTCTTTAAAAAACATTACTACCTAAAGGCAGGTGCCTTCTCCACTTGTTTATTCTTTTTTCTTCGAAAAACTTTGGATATTTCAATGACAAAATAAACAAAATTTTACCCATCTGATCTACGGCAAGAACACCTTACTGAGAAGAAGAAACCTGTAAAAAAATACCCTCCACTATTTTCTCCAAAGGTCTGAAAATCTAGAAAGTAAACCACTAGTAAATGCATTTTCTAAGCTCCATAAAAACCTTAGGTCCACCATAAGTGAATACCTTGGTCTTAAGGCGGATGGATAAACTAGTTGGTGCCTACCAAGTGAATGTATTTCCCAAGCTCCATAAGAACCTTGGGTCCACTATAAGATTCAAAACTCCTGTGGTCCAGGTGGGTAGATAAGTTAATAGGTATCTATAGTTCTGGTATATGATCCTCTCTCATCAATCATATATCCTGCATAGTACTTTCAAGCATGTCAAAATTTTCTTGGTTTTTTCTGGGGAATTTTGCCTACCTCAGTTTGACCCTGAATTTTTTGTTACACCGGATTCTCTGGTTGGTGATTGGCTGAAATCTTGGATTGGTTGATCGACAAGTAAAAGAAATGTAAACAAGACACGTACCCACACGTGCCCCGCGTCGTACCACATTATAACTGATGATGTAATTGGATATAGCGAAAGAGCAAGGTGTCGAGGTGCTCTCTTGATAAGAAGTATTTGGAAGTCTTCCCCTTCCCCTCTTGTACTGGTTTTTTTCTCCTCAAGATCAAGGCTCTTATTAGGCTGATGGTGTTGATGGGTTTTTATTTTACCAGTGCAAACCTTTTCTTTTCCTTTTATTTTTCCCTTTTACCTTCTTGAAAAAATAAAAATTTTTTATACCTTAGGACCACAGAGGTTAAGTTGGGGTAAACAGTTTTGATAAAGGGCTGGCATTGATATTGAGAACCATAAGAATCATGGGTCAAGATAGAACAACTTTTTTCATTTCCCTTAATCACATCTAGAGGCCAGTGGCTATTGACGGGTGTGCCGTATATATTTCAATAAGTTAACCTTTAGTATAATTACGACTGGTACTATATGTATCTACTTTTTGTATCTCGGGTAAATCCCGGCAATGAATGCAAATAAACTTGACTATACGGTCTAATTAGGTGTAAAAAAAAAAAAAAAAAAAAAAAAAAGTAATAATGTATCATTATTGCTTATATAAAACAGATATTGATCCAGAATATGTTAATTTGTTTAATTATTCTCTAACAAAAGAAAGAATTCCAAAAGAGAGCATAAAATAATTTCAAAATAGATCATATATTTTATATAATAATATTATTTATTCTAAATCAGAATTTCAGAAATTGGAATTGGTATACCATGAAGTATATATAAAACTTGATGAAACAAAGCTAGATAAATTAACAATTTTTATTTATAATATATTTTCAATTATGTTTTTTTTTATATATTATTATTTTTTTAAAACTAATTTTTCTAAGTAAGAAAATTAAATTAATGGTGGGAATTTTATATACAAAACAACGTTTGTATAATGAAAAACCTATTCTTGATTCCAATAAGTTCAAAAAAATACTTGAGAATACTGAACCATCGTTATAAGGTTTTTTTGATCAATTGGTAACTGGAACAAATCTGTGAGCTAAGAACCACATGACTAATAAAAAAAATAAAAAAAGATTGGTTTTATTTTGCTATTTTCTTGCAAGTCTTAATAACAAATTTATAAATGGTATTAAGGTTAAGGTAAGACTTTTGTTAGATATATTTGATATATCTTTGTCAGTAATTGAAATCTTGGCTGGTATAGACCTAACAGTAAAGCATGAAACTATTACAAAACAGAAGACATGGCATATATAAACATATATGAAGATAGTAAAGGTATTTTTAATAGAGAATATAAGTATTTAAATAATTAAAATTATTAAAAAAATTTTTTTTTATTAAAATTTTTTAATTTTATTAATTTATTTTAATTAATTATATATATACAGTAGATCAAAAATTTAATTGTTTTAAATATGGATAATTTTTATAATATTCATAAATCTCATTGTAATGATTTAACTACTACATTTGATACTGCATATTTTATTACAATACTTTTAAAAGCCTTGCCAGAAATAATCTTAATTTCATTTAATAATTCCAATCAAGAAAGAAGTATCCATAATAAAAGTGGTATTAAATCAAGTATTATTATCAAAAATGTAGATTCACTTTTTTTTCCTAATTTATGACTTAGTTATATGGGATGAAAAAATGTGTTTTTTGATTTATCTGTGCAAAAAACTTATAATAAATGAGTTAAATGTTTTTTAGTTCATAATTATAATAATAGAATTAAACAATACCAAACAAATCAATGTATAAAAAATATAAAACTTGTTAATTTACAAGAAGAATCTCTTTATTTAACTAAGGAATATGTAAATACATTTAGCTCTTTAATAAATATTTCTGAAGCAGAGACTTATATGAGAATGCAAATGTTTATAGCACCTATAGATTATCTTGGACAACTTCATATATAACGTGCTATAATACATTATATTAAATTTGAAGACTCTTTTGAAATTCTGAAACAAGTTTTGTATATTATTCCAATGATTGAATCTTTGCATGTATTCTTAAATAGTTGTGAAACAATGTTTCTTTTAAATTATCATTTTTTTGATTTACTTTTTTATATAGTTTTTGGTCATAGTAAAGTACTAGCAAAAAAGCCAAAACCTTACAAAATTAATTTAATCTTAGAATTAGTATATCAAGGCTGATTCCAAATTTGTTTTATAGTCTTACAAAAATTCGAATGATTTAAAAATTTTGAAGTCTGATATCTTATTAATTTGCTAAATAATATTGTTCCATTGATTTTAGATTTTTATTCCATCATATTTCATAGTGGAAATTGGCAAGTATATTTTGAAGCAATATTTCAAGTTTGAACTGTTTTTTTTTAATATTAGTAAAGACACTATAATAAATTATTATTAATGTTTTTAAGTGATATTTTTTATTGGTTCAATACTAATTATCCTATTTTTCGAATTCTTACAGATTCAATTTATATCTTTAATAATTATTACATAGAAAATTTTTATAGTTTACTCTGATAACAAATATGTGAATCAAATATAGCAAAGCAGATAATTTAAAAAGCATGAATAATTGATCAGATACATGGCAACAATTCTTTTATAAATATATTTGCTAAAAATTATAATATTAGATATTCTATAAAACAGTTAGAATATCTTGAAAAACATATAACACTTTTTCTATTAAAATTTTTTACAAATATTTATAGGAATCTTAATGGATCAAAAATTATTTTATCTGATACAGATTCAAAATCAAAAAAATATAAACTTTCAATACTAAAAATACAAATTGATATAGATATTTTATCAATGGTTGGAATATATTACACATTTTATATAATGATAAATATTATAACTTAGAAAACTGTATAGATTCTTGTAAGATAGATATTGTTCTAATTTGTAGATATGCTTATCATATTGAATGCTTTTTCTTTAAATTAGAAAACTGATATCGATATTATATTGATTATCTTATAAGTGGAATCAAAAAAAATTGTAAGGCTTTTCAAGAGACACTAGAATTATTAAATAAAAAAACAAAAGTAAAAAACTCAAATCAAAAAGAAGATTCCAAGATCAATAATAATACTAGTAATAAAAATTTTTTTTTAGACAAAAATACTAATTGTAATAATATAGATATACTTGTTAAAAGAATCATGAATATTTTAGTAAATATGCAATTTGAAATGGATTTGTTATGAATTATAGATTTTAGAATTAGTTTGCAAAATATATATACAAATGTTTAATAAATAAATCTTATAAATTTTTTAATAAATAAGTTTTTATAATTTTTTTTTATTTTTAATAAATATATTTTTTATTTATTACTTAATTACTTATATATATATGTTAGTATAATTCTTTATAAAATAATATTTTTATGTTTAAGAAATTTTGAATGCCAATTAACACAATTAACAATATTTATTGAAAAAAACACTAAATATATATTTTATTAATTAATAGTTTTATAAAAATTCATCTATATATTATATTTAATATTCCAATTCCATATGTTCGATACATTAAAAAAAAAAAAAGGCTAAAAATAAAAAATTTTTTAGCAATCACTTGTATATTTATATAAATTTAATAAATATGCAAACTGAACACTAACCTTTTCCCAAATACAATTCTAAGTGAAAAAGAAAAAAAGTATATATTTTATATGATATAAATCAGTATCTAGAAAAGAAGAAATATAATAAAAAAACCAAAGCTAAAAAACTCTTTTCACAAAAACCACAAATTTCCAAAAATTTCTTTTTTTGGAAATTTACAAAAACACTTCAAGAAACATCAGGAAAACACTCAAGGAAAACCTTCACAAAGAAGAAACACCACACTGTTATCTTCGAAAATCCAAGGAGGATATACACAACAGGTATTATAGAACCTAAAGGATTACTAACTCTTTGCTTTTATTTCAATACAAATAGATATACACTTGTTTTTTCTTATTGGAAAGAAGGAAAAAATAAGAAATACAATTCACAATAAAGTAAAGGAGAAAGTCAGTACCGTATTTCACAAGCTACCAGCCAGTCATGTACCAGGTTAGATATCTTCTCTAGACACTAGTAGGGCCTTGTATCAGCCAGATTATACCCGGTAAACCAGGCAACCTCGCCATTGATACAAAACCAGAGGGTACCAAGACTTTCTCAATACTGTGTTTAGAAGAAAAACAAAAGATCAAATAAGATTTACATTATAAACAACAATCGTCACACAAACTAATCTACATTGGAACCAAAAAACCAAAACCAGTTTACCCCCACCAAAAGATCAACAATAACATGAACATGTATGCATACTTCTTCACAAATCAAAACAAGAAAACAAATACGTTTGTTTATAGAGTTTAAAATTAAAATTCAGTTATAATTCGCATCTAAAACAACAACAAACAAACAAACATAACAGCAATCTAATTAAGAAAGAGCACGTGTCACCAAAAACAATGGATAAACAACACAACACAGTACGTGTAACGCAATCATATAAAACCAACACAATGGCAGAAGTATTAGCAATTTCATTGAAGGATCAAATAATAGATTACCTCAGAACACTAGAAGACAATCATAATGAAGGAGACCAAAAATGGCTTCGTACCCTTATAGAAGATGGATCAACTAATACATCATCAGAAATTGCAGACCTGGGAGCTCTCATAAATATCACAGTCATCGATGCCGTTGCTGTAAGGCTCCTTAACATTGACTCAAAAATGGTAGTCAAATGGGCTCTAGCCAAAGAATATATCAAACAAATATGGGAATTCAATCAACATGATATAAGTATTCTAAATAAATTCTTAATTGAAGATCCCCAACAAGTTGCTCAAATTTTAAGTATACTTCAATTGATATAGGGCAACTCAGAACATTACAATAATAAACAAGTTCAAACAACACACAATGGTACAAACCAAGAACCATTAAACATAGATCAACAAATTCCAGAAGTAGAAATGAAGGAACAAGTTAAAGGGAATCCAATTGCAACAGAGGAAACTCAAATCCTAAAAATAACTATGGAGGAACAACAACCTCTAGAAAAAGACACAGACATCAATACCTCCATTTCAATTCCAAACTTAGATA
This sequence comes from Acaulospora morrowiae, assembly GCA_910591835.1. Classification (NCBI taxonomy): domain Eukaryota; kingdom Fungi; phylum Glomeromycota; class Glomeromycetes; order Diversisporales; family Acaulosporaceae; genus Acaulospora; species Acaulospora morrowiae. The sequence continues at coordinate 16,937 of CAJVPV010000089.1, forward strand.
TCAAAATGATACCAGATTATGCTATGAGAAATAGGCAGTATCAACCAACAAATCCTTTCTACATCTGTAAAAAAGTATTTTACAAAGCCGGAGTAATGAAAGCAAACACACCCGGAGACAACAAATCTGAACAAATCAAGTATCTGACCAATATGTTCAAACTCTTAGAAGACAGACAACATCTTATCCAAGATCTTTTCTTCAATGGTAATGGATGGTACATCATTTGCTTTGAATATGAGAAGGACTTAACAGCATGCATGAACAAAGTCAACACAAAGAATGAAGAAAACTTCCACCTGATCCAGATACAAGTTCAGGAACACTCAGAGAAAAAAACAAAAGAAAATAAAACAAGAAACTCCAATAGGAACAACAACATCAATTATGAAAAAGCCATATACAATAATATAAACCATTTCAATCTAACTGATCACTCAGAAAAAGTTCAGTTAAGAATCAAAGGCAATTCATTTCCACACATTAGTAGAGAGGAACAGCTGCAATATATAACCAACAAGCTAGGTATATTATTGAAACATGAAGGCATACAGGTATTAGTTATTGAAAAAAACAAATAGATAATTCTATATTTCAACAATATAACAGATGTACACAAATGCAAGTGACAATTACTAGAACACATTCAGGAACACAACATTATTATCATCACAAACAGTAATATAGGAAACAAAGTATCTTCCAAAATATCATCTTCATCTTCAATGGAAACAGAGGCCTCAGACCAGATAATACTCCTAGATATTCCGCTACACATTTCATCCAAGAGCATTCGCAACATACTGAACAAATATAAAGAAATAGAATCTCTAAGAATCACCAAGGGAAATCACAAATATAACAGTGCTATCTTCTTCTTCAAATCCATCAAAATAGATATCCATAAGATTTGAGCAATACCAATAGAAAAGATCATGGCAAGAATTGCGACACTGGAAAATCACTAAGAAACACTGGCAGAGTGCAACAAAATAACTACTAGACTGTATGGAATTGGAAAATCCACTTCAGCATTCAGAATCATGAGTGCAACAAAACACCTCAAAGTCAAGACAGTTCATATTCCAGTTAATAGTGGAACAGGAAAAAAAAGAAACTTCACCATTCTTAGATTCGAAAATCAGGAAGACTTAAACAGGACATTATTATCACATGTGGAATTGTTTGGATACAAAACCTGGTGGAGCACCAGGACAACACAAGGATGTATATGCAGAAGACTTCACCTCAGAAAAGTTCTTTTGTTCACATAAAAAGAAGAAAAGGAACTCCTTTAGATTACTTTAAACATATAGAGGAGTCATTATCTTCTACCAGCCTTATGGAAATAGAAGAAGAAGAAGAGTACCTGACAAACTACAGACAGGAGAACAAAAAAAAAAAAGGAAAACAATCCATAGATACAAGGGTGCAAGGAAAGAAATCAGCTGATATGGACCCATGGGCTAAAGTTATCATCATATTAGATACCATCAACTCAAGACTAATGAAACTTGAAGATGGAAAGGATAATAACAAAAAGTTCCACTACTCCTTTTAAAGACACCCCAGTCAAATCAATAACAAATACTAAAAAGAGAAATTCATCACAAGTTCCCTCTCCAGTATCTAATCAACTCTTACAACATACCACAAATGACAATATCTTAGACCATCCCAAAAACACAACCAACTTCCCAACTAATGATGAAATCAACGCCTTTCTGATAGAACAAAAAAAGTCATTTCTAGATAATAACATACATATAGGAACATACAACATTAGGGGAATCACAAGAACTGTAGATTAAGAAATACTGATTCAAGAGATATATAACAGAAGAATCGACATTCTAGGGTTAAGCGAAACCAAACTCACTATCAACAATCAAGTATTTGTATTTAGCTGTAGTAAGGACAAATACAAATGCTTCCCCAGTTCTTGTCCCAACAACTCGAGAGGAGCAGGAGTGCTTTTACTAGTACAAAAAGACTTGGAAAAATATATTGCACAAGTAAACAAAATTAAGGGACACCTAATAGCAATTAACCTTCTCAGCAAAAAACACAAAACATGGATAGCTCAAATATACCTCCCTTGTAACAAACAGAAAAGTATCAATATTCAAAAAAAGATACAAGTATTAATACAAAACAAAATCTTATAGCACTATCAAGTTATTGTAATAGGAGATTTCAATGCAGTATTAAATCTCAGACAGGACCGTGCAAGTACCAAAACAAACAATAACTTTCTCCCACCGGAAGATCCAGAAGCTCTGATATTCAACCACCTTTCAAATTGGAATCTAGTGAACCTTCATCAACTTTGGGAAAAACCAGAACCCTTTCATACTTGGAAAAATAGTGCAAGCTCAAGTAGAATAGACTATAGCAATAGCAAATAATATACTCCAATTGCAAAACCGTAGCTTCGTAAAAATTAAAAATAGTGATTATACTTTGTTGAACTTTAAAATAACTAGAGGTGCACTTCTCCATACACCCACAATTCCGGCAACTCATCTTGTCAAAGCCAAGCAACGATATGAAAAGATAATTGATATCAACAAAACCACTAATGAGCAATGGGACAAATACAAATCCAAAGTCAACAATAGAATTATCAAGATCAGACTTCCCGAAAGATTAGCAGCACTTCAACAAACAAACAATATAGAGAATATAGCACAGATCCAAGGAATCTGGGAGGAGTTTTAAAAGACAGTAATTGCCATAGCATTTAACAACCTCTATTGTGAAAAGAAAGGTCCCAGAAAACATACAAATACTTGTAATGCAACAAAGAATGCCAAGAAAAAGAACCTAATTAAAATATATAAAAACCTGCACAAGATTAAAAAGAAATTTGAAATTGAGGACCTGGCATTAATACCCCTTCCTTTAATGCAACAACTGAATACATGGATATCCAGGGCTTCAGAAATAGTAACAGATAATTCACAAGCCAGCTCAGCATTAGAGATTCTTAATACATATACAACCGATAGCAATACAACACTCATTATGGGACAAATGCACATTATCAAAACAATACTGAAGAAAATATGCATACAAGAAGAAAGAAAGCGAACCAGCCAAGAAATACTAGAGGCAATTGAAGCTAGATGCCGAGATCTCAAAACCAATCAAAGAAGGATAGTTCAAATGCTGACAAATAACTTCAGGGACAAGATTACAATCGACAGGATCAAGATAGTCGATAAAAATAATAGAGAATATATCACTATAGATGAGGAAGAAATCTTAAACCAGACAGAGTTTTATTATTAGCAGGCCTTCTGTAAGTGTAACAACAACTTTGACCTCCTGGACAGCCAATGGAAGGAACAATACGAGCCCAAAGCTGAGATACAAGAGGAATGGTACAGGGATATGAAGGAAAAGATCTTGCCGAACGAATTGGAAGAAGTACTTTTTGACCTATCCAATAACAAGGCTGCAGAATCATCTAAAATAAAATACGAGATGCTCAAAAAGCTAGATCTCATAGCAAAAAAGATTCTTCTCAACTTCTTCAACTTGTTTCTTAATTCTGGAGTTATACCATCAACTTGGAAAAACAGTCTTTTGTATCCAATTTCTAAGGGTAAAGAATAGCAAGAAGAACTTAACAATACAAGACCAATAATTCTTCTAGAAACAATATGTAAATGCTTTATCAAAATTCTCAACAACTGTTTGGCACTTATCAATAAGAAACATAGGATACTTAAAGGATCCAACTTCACGGGACTTCCAGAAGAAAGTACATTAGAATTCATACACTTACTAAACAATATCCTCAAAGAGACTTGTGAGGAAGGAAAGAAACTTTGGATTCTCTTTCAAAATACAGCAAAAGCATATGACACAGTAAGTCTAGAAATGTTGGAAAGGGCACTCCAAAGAATCAAGTTGCCAAGCAAGATTATCAAACTCTTGTTGGATCCCTTTACACAAAGGACAATTAAGATAATTATAAATGTTGGGCTCACCAAAGAAGTAATAGCAGGTGATGGTATTGACCAAGGAGAAACATTATCACCTCTTTTGTGGAGAATCTTCTATGATCCCCTCCTTTGTGAGATTCAAGAAAACCCAAACTTGGGCTACACATCGAGCTATGCATGGATAGCAAACTTTAGCAAACCAATAACTAACCCTGATGCCTTTAAAAGACTATCAATAAGACAAGCTGCAATAGCTTATATGGATAACACCACATGGATAGCCAGGTCCCAGGAAGATATAAGGTATATCTTAGAAAGGGCAAAGGGATTCTATGTAGCCAATGATTCCCAAATCAATGGGAATAAATTAATACTGATCACGATCAATAGTCCAAATAAGAAGCCCAACAAAATCCAGATTGGAATCAATCAAGAAGAGATTATAGAACTAGATCGCAAATGCCATTCGAGATTCCTGGGTATCTGGTTGGGCAACAAAGATCAAATCAAGGATATGGCTAATAGAATTCGCCAAGAAATTCAAGTGGTGCTTCCAAATCTGGGAAAAAAGCTAATAACAGACAAGCATGCTGAATACATAATCAATAGAGTTTTTATTCCCAGAATCAAATACAGGATGCAACACAGTTCAATAAGTATCCTCACAACCAATACTCTCTTAGCACAACTCAGGAAAGCTCTTAAGCAGGCAGCCAAGATCACAAAAACAATGCCAAACTCATCTATACATCACAAAGCATTCTACAAAATTAAAAGCATAAGGAAAATTCAAATCGAAAGCCAAATTACTAACTTCATAAATCGTCTCAACAATATGGATTACCCTGGTATATCCATCCTAATACATCTGAAGCAAGCTCAAGTTAAATACTGGAAGCCAGCAAACATACTATCAGAAGACACATCACACAATACATATAAGAAGAATTTTTCAACTCAAACGATCAAAATGGCCAATAAACTGGGAATGACCTTCTCAGATTTATATTAGAGAAACATATTCTATTGGAAAGAGGAACATATTATAATCAAAACATTGTTAAATGATTCCAAAGTATATGAGAAAGTGGTGCATAACCTGAAAAAACATAATATAATGTTTGTGGATCAGCTCATAGATAAAGAATCGAGCAGCCTCCTGAACTGAAAATTGCTTCAGGTACCTCAGAGCCAAGGACAAGAACCAATTCCAAAATGATATCTCTTAGTAAAACAAACATTAGCAAATGAATTCAGAGTGCTAAAGACAAATTGGACAAGATATAATTGGATAAAGCAAGACAAATCACTCTTCACATTAGAAAGGCCAACGGATTTAAGAAGATGGAACTGACAAGAGAGTATGAACAACACCAGCAAAGAACTGTGCTGAACCAAAAGCAAGGGGGCACTAACAACCATCAACAATATGACCGAACACTTTCAAATCAACACCAGTACTTTTCCAGGAACAACCGAATTTACAAAGACACTTCCAGAACATAGAAACATAGAAGAAAACTTCTTACTCACATTTGTATGGATCAACAATATCAAAAAATATCAACGAAATAAAAGGCCAACCATTCCGGTAGAAGTCCACATACTAGAAAACCTGGCTAAAACCAAGATGGAAAAAATATATCTCCAAAATATACCTATATCTAAATTTCATTCTGTCGAAATTGAAGATTATGGAAAACAGATCATATATGAAAACATAGTGGCAGGAAACCTTTGTACATTGCTATGCGAGGAATACCATCAAAATGTAAGCAAAAGATACACGGGTGCATATCAATTTTATACAGATAGCTCACTAGAACAGACACAAGATCAGTCTCTAAGAATGGGTGCAGCATGGATTCAAACAGAGGGACCAAATCCAGGCAGATCATTTCAGGCAGCAGTAAACAATTGGCTCTCATTAACCAAAGCAGAACTAACAGCAATCCTCTTGGCAACCCTTTTAGTTTCAAACAATAGTATGGTGGAGATAAGAACAGATAGCTCTTCCTGTATAGACACATACTCGCTCATAAACAAACAACATTCCAAAAATACATTAAAGAAATGAATGAAGAAACCAAACTGGTAGCTTTGGTCAAGACTGATCAGCGTTGTTAACAAAAAGGGTCTGCATCTTAAACTTACGAAAGTCAAAGCCCATAGTAAAGATACCTTCAATAATCAAGTGGACCAACTGGTGAAACTGGCTAAAAAGGAACTGGAAATTCAATGGGAACCTTTATCAACAACAATTCCAATTACGGTATCAAAGTGAAACAGGATCCCTATTGATATCTCAACCAGAGCATTCCTGAAAGACTATAATGAAAGAGAAGTACTAATGCAATGGATATCACAAAACTGGATACAACAAAAGTGGAAAGAAGAAATCCAAAATCCCGAGAAATTCGATTGGAAAGGACTATGGGACTTTAGTAAGGGAAAAGGGTCCTTAACAACATCCATAAAAACAGCAAAAAGTAGAATATTCAAAGACAAACTTATTTATAATGAGCTTTTGACCATGAATACCTTAACTAAAAGAGGAGCCCTAGAAACATTCAACAGCTTGTGTGTATTCTGTCAACTTCAGAAAAAAATCATAAATCACCTTCTAACATGTAAGAAAGTACAGGAAATTAAAAAGGACATATGGAGCCAGGTCCAAGACAAGCTCATCAAAACGTGAATACCTCAACAGGTGAATAAAAAGGAAGATACAAATTTCATGGCAATAATTGAACTGGTAAATAAATAGGAAGTTAAAAAGTCTGATTCGGTCAAGAAACTGATCAACATAGTTATTGGCCTCTAGACAAAAGAAGATTCAAGAGAATGGACTAATCTACTTCGACCCATAAAGATTTTCAAAATTCCAGCTAGAAGAATCCTCAATAAAATCTCAGATTTTTGGTATAAGAGAATTAGACAACAAATCTGGAACCCAAGGTGTAAAAAGATACAAGAATGCAAAAAGTGCTTTTTGGAAAAAGACAAGGGCAAGGCCAGTTTCTCTTTCAATCAAGACCTGGGCCATCCTCAAAATCCAAAGAGAAAAGGAAAGAAGACCTATTATCAAGATTCACTAGGACTCAAGTCAGGAGAATCCTCTTCAACAAAGATTGGTTCAGATTATATATCAAGAATCGCAAAGGTGTTATGGGGCAAAATCAAAGAAAGAAAAAAATGGTTAGGAATATAATGTAATCAAGATGTTGCCAAGGTGAACTGTAGTGATGAACTGCAGGTGATGAACTTGAATTTTCCCAGGAATGGAAAATGAAAGAGAGCAACTTTATTCATCTCCAAAATCATATTTAGAGATTAATAGTCAAAGATGGATATTCAAGTATAAGTGATTAGTTTATGTATAAATGTCTATAAACAATTATATCTTCTTTTATAAGATTAAATAAACACAATAAATACTTGTTTGATTACGAAAAAAAAAAAAAAAAAAAAAAATAGGAAAGAAGAAATATATATACAAAAAAAAAAAGAATTACGTATATGTTTTTTTTTTTATAAAGAAAAATAAAGTCAAACAACAAGGCATTACTTCTGTGATATCCTTGATAATTACTTTTTTTTTTTTTATTTAAGCATGAGAGGCCATGGCATTGATTTGATGAAAAGATATCTATTGAGTGACTGGCAATATTGCATCCATTATAGCTCTATATAGATCGTTAGTTGCATTTGGATTAGGAAGCTATATAAATAGAATAATAAGCAATAATCACTTAAGCAACAGTGTTTGTGATCAATGAGATTGTCCATAGAATTAATGTAATGAACCTTAATAGTGAATTGAACAGGCACACTATTGTTTTCTTCAAATATGAACAATCTTACAAATTTTTCTTATGACCTTTTGATATTCATACCATGAAATAGTACAACATTCAAAATTATTCGTAATACATCATCAGCATGTATTACTAAATGAAAAAACAAAAATTTTTTTAATATAGATGACATATTTTATTTTATAATATACGTATAAAAAATATATTTCATTTTTCTAATCTAACTGTGGAAATTTTTCATAATTTTTTTGAAAGTTGAGTTTTAAAATTTCAACTCCTTGTTCTTTCCAATTCATACAATATAACTTTGCTTTAACTGAGTATCGAGTAATTTTATTTTCTTCTTTAGTCAATACTAAATTTTAAGATTCATAAACTAGAATCTAATAATGATTCTTAAAAAATAATCTATCAATAATAACACTGATCAATCATATCTTCTTTCTCTTATAGCAAGGATTTCACTCCTATTACAAAAGACATTTCATCTTTAGTATCACTTTTTCTATTATTTTCATCTTTATTATATGAAATATTATCGAAAATTGAAATTGCAGAAGGTCAAATTTTCCTATCAATAAATCTCTAGTGTTTATGAATTCTAAATCAAATATGTTTTATTTAGTAGAGAAAACATATAATTTGAAAATTCAAGCAACTTCAAGCAAAATATTGTGAGGATCTTTCAAAGTCCTCTCAAATATTTAGGTTTTTTTAAGGCTGAGGCGTAATAATTTGATCCAAGTATCCTGCTCTTTCTCTACAAAATAAACTCAAATTCATCCATTAACAATACGCATTCATCTACTCAAACTATACCTAAGTTCCTGTTGTAGCAATGGGCATTCACACTTCCAAACTATTTGAAACTCTTCTAAAGTCCTTTATGGTCACAGTTTCACTAGCAGTTTATTTGAACAATTAGATGCTTAGCAATTTTGTTAGCACTTTGTTGTTAAGTTTATTTAGACATTTTCGCTCTCCTTATATATATGCTAATTACAAAAAATTATCTCAGATATATCAACTATATTAACTATATCAACTATATCTACTATCACGAATATATCTAATTTCTCAACTATATCTAATATCTTAAATAAATCAAAGAAATCAAATAAAAGAAATATATTACAGATATCTCATTTTTCTCAGATTTGTCATTTTTAGGATCATCATTGTATAGACTCATGTGACCATGCAATTTCCCTTTCACAATATTAATTGAAATATTTACTTATTGAAACATTATATATATTAAATATTCTTCAAGTGGTCAAATTTGCATTGAAAACTTATTTTGTTCTGCAATTGAGATGTGCTCGAAATCAAATTATCAAATATTTTGATGGTTGTTGGTATATAACCACTACCAAACATTCTAGTATTCTGATCAATTAAAATATATTCTATTCAAAGATAAAATAAAATGCTTCTTATTTAACTTCCAAATTACTTTGCGAATTATCAAATTACTTTGACAGTTTATAAAGTAAAATATGAAGTTTTTAATTTTTTTTTGTCTTATTCTTTTTGAATTTGTATTCATGGTTTCAAATCCATTCTTGTAACAAAAAATAATTATTTTAATAATACTTTATTATAACAAGATAATATACAAAAATTGGTCAATCATAATAAAGCCTACTATACTAGTATTAGCTATACTTACAACTAATCAAAAGATTTTTTACCATATATGATGAGAACTAAAACAGAATACAAATATGCCTTTATATTAGCTTAAGCCAACTGAGAACCTATAGAGTATCTACTGGAAGATTTAGAAGTCATGCCCTATTTGGTCAGCAACTGAGCCCCCAGATTTGGTAGTGTGTATTAACTATAGGTAATCCTCAAAGCATTTACTAGGAAGTGCATATATATATGGATCCCATTTGCAGCTGCATAAGCCGAAGACATGATTCAAGCAAGACGATTTATAGAAAATTAGCATATGTTGGTTAAGTAATGTCCTCAAAACCTAAGTATAGATCCACTCCTGAAATATAAGTTAATATTTGGATAAAAATGGATGGGTAGCATCAGTTTAATTAGACTGTTTATGTATTGACCATATAATCTATAAATGATTAAATAAAGTCTTGCGTATATTGCACTTAGCTCAAAAAAAAAAAAACAATATATCTTTATATTTATTGTTTGTTTTCTTAACTAGAAGAGAATATATTTGTTTGCTATTAGTTTTCTAGAGCATTCTGTTTTGCTATCTTGTGTATTTAAGTTACATCCTATACATTTTTTGATAGGTGAGTCTCCTGCTATTTAGATAAAATATGTTGCTGTAATATGATTATTATTTGATTAGTATTTTGTTATTCTTTTACTTATATATATCTGTCTATCTATACTTGTGACTAGGTATTCTCCTCTGTTTATTGTTGTATTGATAGATGTTTTATATTGTATTAACAAGTTTGTTGATAGATTGGGGATAGTAATTCTCCTATCATTTGTGATTATATTTTCTTATGTAAGAAAGTTTATCAATTAATTGAACCATTTTGAATGTTTGTTAATATACTTGACTTTTTCTTATGCTTTAAATTGTGTCCATGTAATTATATATATTTGTGTTATGTTTGTCACTTGTTCAATAAATATTAGTTTGTGTTTTCTTAGTAATTCTCTGTTTTTGATATACTATTGTTGTGATATGTATTCTTTGATGGGGTGTAGCAGAGGGTTTTTTGGTATTTGCAAAGCTGTGTTACTAGGTATTATATATATGTCATTTTCTTTAAATAGTATCAGCAACTTGCTAATAAAGTTGTTAATATTTTTGAGATTATTTGTTGTTTTAACTGTAACTGATTGTATATTTCATACTTGCTTTTGCAAGTTTTGTAATCTTATTTTTGTTATTTGTTCAATGATATTGTTGCTATTAATTTGATTCATCCAAGTTCATATGTATAGTTGAAGCATTCTATTATAAATATGAAATATTTTGTATCCTGTATAAAGGTGGATTCTGCTATTTATACTTGTATGTGTTATGTTGATTTTGTTTTTTATTATTGCTATAATTTTCCTGTTTATTTATTGGCTTTCTGTTTTACTCAATGTAATGTTTTGGAGCAGGTATTCTATTACAGGCATTAGGACTTGATTAAGAATATATCTATATTGTTTGTCTATAATATACTTTCTTTTAAGTGTTTTGATGGTATAGTTGATTTTGTCTTAAATGATTTGCTTTTGGTAAGTCATTTTTCCTAATTGTGTGATATATACTCTTAGGATTCAGATTGGTTTATCTCTTTGAATTTTAATAATCTTGTGATTATTGGATTCCAATGTTGCTTCTTCTGTATTGTTAACTGTTAGTAATATTGACTTGTCAGGATTAAGTTTCAGATTTGTGAACTGGGCAAAGACATCTATAATGTTTTGTATTTTTTGTTCATTGTTCTTGTTTATTGTGATTCATATTGTGTCATTCATATATGTCACCACAGGTATTTGGACTTGAGGATCTTTGATTGTTTTTAGCCATTAGTTATATTTTGTGTTATATAGCTTGTATTTTATTTTGAGTTTACTTATTTTGGTGATCAAGGGATCATAGTATATGTGCCAAAACAGTGGAGAGATTGTATCACCTTGGTCTATACCATTGGTTGATAAGTATTTGTCTGTTAACCTATGACATATGATTACTTTGTTTTTGCAGTCTGTATTAAGATTCAGTATAATCTTTATCATTTTTTTTGAAGTTTTGATTCTTTGCAATGCTTTTTTCAAGATATTGTATTTAATTAAGTCATATGCTTTGCTGATATCTTGGTTGATTATCCAATATTCTTTTTGATTTTGTCTTACATCTTCCAGAATATAATTTATTATTGAGATGAGTTCATTTATGCCATCTCCTGGCAAGCCTGCCCAGTTGAGGGGTAAGAGGATTGGATATAAAGATGGATTCTTAAATTATTTAGCATATAAAATTTCACAGATCAATTAAGTTCCTTTTAAAGAGACATAATTATTTATTTATTATTTTAATAAGAATATAATTCAAAAAACATTTGGATCAAGTGGCCTAAATTGCAAAAACCTTTGTAGGTAGTTTTTTTTTAATTTTATATTTAAAAAAAAACTTTTTTAATAATAAAGGACATTTGAATTATATTTTTGCCTTTAATTTAGGAGCCCATCTTTAATTGGATATTGGGTTAAAACCTTTGCAAGTCTATTATTTATAATTTTTGTAAAGATCTTTTTGATTGTTTCCATTAGGATAATTAGGTGAATATAATTGAAATTATATTGCCAAACTGTTTTCTTGGGAATTGAATATATTAGATTGTGTTGCTATTATGTTGAAATTAAGGTTATATCCAGAATTTTATTAAAAACATGCATTATTTTTTGTATGGTTTTGTCTTTCAAATATTTAAGTATGTCATAATTTATTACTGATGGATCAGGAGCTGAGTTTTTATTTGTTTTGATAATGGTTTTTCTGATTTCCGATGGTTGTATTTTTTATAGTACTGTTGTATACCAGCCTTCTTATATGTTATCTCTTGATTTATATTTTTTTTGCCATTCTGTAGAGATTTGTAACATGTTGTAATGTATTGGTTAGTAACTGAAATACTTTTTTACCAGTTCTTTGATTTCTTTTAATTCTGTAATAATAATTGTTTTTGAATTTTTAATGATGATTGTATTTATTTTAATTGTTTTATATTCTTATGATAATATACTGTTGATCATTTTCTTTTTGAATTTTGAGTATTGATCCATTCTTTTTTGGATGGCTTCTTTAATTTGAGTATTGATGTTGTTTCACAATTCTTGGTTGGTTATCTTCTTTATTGCTTGCCAGAGATCTTTTACTTTTTCCAACCATCTTGTTTTTTGATTAATGTTTTCTTGGAAAGGAAAGATTGCTATGAATATATTTTGTTTTTGTAAAAGTTTTATTATTTTATTAATTTTTTTAACTATTGTATTTAATTTTCTTTTTCTTTTGATATACATATTGACTAAGTGGACAAGTTTTCTGAGGTTATAAACTATACATATGGTATAAATTATTTTGCTGTTGACTTAATTACCAAAATTCTTAAAAATAATTGTATCTGACTTAATTATTTTATATGTTTTAATAGTGACTCAATTAATTGCATCAAATAATTGCATCAAATTGTATCAAAGATTTATCAATTTCTACCACATATATATTATAAATTGAATCAATGTTTTAGTTGAAATTGTATGGTTGGAAATATACATGTGGTAGAAATTGGTAGATCCTTGACGCAATTGACGCAATTATTTGACGCAATTAATTGAGTCACT
>CAJVPV010000090.1:0-30022 GCA_910591835.1 Acaulospora morrowiae
TGGCGAAGATACAAGAATAAAGATAAATAAATAAATTAGGAAATATTCTAGAGCAACATTAGCATGAAAAGTACAGTACTAAACAATAACAAAGATAGTAATACAAGAATTATTCTAGAATGGATAACATTTCAAGGGTAAATGCTAGTAAAAATCAGGCAAGAGGTAATGATGATCTTGAGTGAAAATCAAGTGTAACAATATACAGTTTTCTTTATGCATTTTTGTTAAAAAAATTTTGATTAAGGTTATTAATTTAACAATTTTAAAAATCTTAAATATACAAAATATTAGAATTTATTAGAATATTTAAAATATACTAAAAATTTATAACAAAATTAACTGTTTCAAATAATATAAATTTTAATTTCAGTACTTTTGGTTTGGTATCTGTATTTTAAATTTTATATTGAATATTTTTAATACTGTAATTATCAATATCATAACCAAAAAGAATTTTTAATATTGGTTTTATAAATACCATATTGAATAGTACCAGTTAAATCCCTAGTTCAATAGTATTATTTTTGCTAATAGTAATACATATGAATATTTTTTATCTGCTGAAACTATATTACTCAAAAATATAAACTTTGCAATTATGTTATTGTTAAGAAGAAGAATACATCAAAGGAAACACTAACTAAGATAAAGTTATTACAAGAAGTCAAAATAAAAAAAAAACTTGAATATAAAGAAGAGCTCTTCAAACAGTGTATTACTGATGGTCGACTCTTTCAAACATGATATAATATTTGATCTGTTGAAAATTAAATTATCCAATACAAACTTAATACCAATTACTTTTAATATGACAATTCTTAAAACAACTGAAAATTACTAACAAAAAAGAAATTATTCTATATAAAAAACTTTAACAAATTAAATTTCATATATAAAACTTAAACAAATACAATCATTACTTATCAATCTACAATTATTTAAGGAAATACAAAAATATAAGCTATTTTTTAATAACAATAAAAAAGCTTCTTTTGCTTAAAAATTCTTTAAAATTATTTACAAACTTTTCAAATTGAAAAACATATTATAAAAAAAAATATTATAAAATTAGTTAAAAAACACATTAAATCTTCAATACAGTTAAAAAATAATAATTCAACAAAATATCTAAATACAAAAAACTTTCAAATATTATATGTCAAAATAATTAATTAAATAATTGAAAAAGAAATAACCAACCCTAAATTATTTAACAAATAATCACAAATCACTGCAAAAAAAAATTCTTTAAAGGACTCATAAATTAAATTATTTTCAACAAATAGAAAAATTATTACAAATTATTCACACATAAAACTCAATATCTACAATATACTAATAAAATTATAAAATTAAATACATCTATTAGAAGTCACTTATTATTTTATTAAAAAAGTGCAAACAATATTATATCAAATCTCTAAGAAATTTTAATCAAATTCTATTTATTTTAAAAATTTCTAAGAATTGAAAAAATCCATTATTTATTCTATAAGCAAAAAACTTCAATATAAATACAATACAAAAGAAACTATACCCATAAATTTAATTAATTCCTTCAGAAAAATTTTCATAAAAATCCTCAAAAGACTTAGCACTATTTTATATAACAATAAAGTTCTTCAAAAAACAAACTTAATAGACTTTCTAACCAAAGTACCTTTGAATCAATTCAAATTCTCAACTCTATCCATGTAAAAAATCAATATAACAAGAATTGTAGATCCCATTAATAGATATAGGTGCTGCCTTTGACTCAGTTAACCTCAAAATGCTTAAAAAATCCATGCAAAGACAAAATACGCCAAATTTTATTACCCTATCTAGTAAAATACTAATAAGATGCTCTTTCAAATACTTACAAGAAATTACATGACAACTAATGGTACCAAATGGTATTGATTAAGGAAAAACACTATCACTCCTATAGTATATTATTTCTATGATCCTCTTATAACACAACTCTCACAACAGCAGTCGGAACTCATAATCAATAAAATCACATACTGTATACGGGTGACCTAATATTTTGGCACTATTCAAAGAGAAGCAACAAAACAGCCTAAACATAGCAACTGAATTTCTCCAGATCAGTAATATATAAGCAAAACAAAACTGATTACTATCAACAGCAACAAATCCGATAAAACAATAAAACAAAATAAATCTACCATCTACTCATCTCTCAAAAATGAACCAACCCATATTTTAGGCCCCTGAATCTTTCCAAAGTACAAACACTTTTCCACCAAAAGTCGCCGATCGTTATATCACTTTCGATACTGTGTAGTAACCTTATACTAAATTTTATATAACAGAGACTAGAAAAGCAACGGTGCTCAGAGAAATGTTTCAAAGTGTTCTAACTTGACTACTGTGTACTAATAAAAATAATGATTTTTTAAATAATAATATCCAAAAAGTTCTTGATGCTCATTTCCACTATGGCAGAATTTTTATTTACTAGTTTGCGCGACACGTACGCTTATTTTCTTATGATATTCCGAGAACTTTTACAACTAAAATAATTAAGATATAATTTAAGCTATTAAGTGACGAAATAGAAAAGCCGCCTCAGATATGTCGTTTTCTAGTTGATTGTAGGTTTTAGCATACAGTACATGTTTTTCGTAAAGTTTATTTATCTGTTTTGAAAAATGGCAAATGTTTGCTCTACCCAATAAACTCATTTGTTTTTAATATACCGATAGAAGGACAACCAATTAATAATAAACAATAAAAATATGTGAAAAGAAATATTATGAGTTAAGAATTTGTTTACTGGCAATTTCCTTACAAGTAAAATATTCTTGAATTTATTTTTTCGCTGTTAATTTATTGCAACTGATTTACGGATGCCAAAGAATTCATCATGTGTCCATATAATTTAATAATAGAATAGATTTACGTAGAATACATTTAGAACATTATTCTTTAGAATGTAGTCTACTTTCCATAAAAGCTGGTTAAAGGAAGAAGAGAATTAGGCGCGGGGCTTAATTCCATTCTATATTAAATAAAGTGAGGGCGAGAGCTTTCTACTTTTCGTAAAAGCTAGTTAAAGGTAATAGAGGATAAGGAGCTGAGCTCAACCCCATCTTGGTCTTGAACAAAATTATGTCGTCAATAATTTCATTTTCATCTGATAACTTGTGTTCATCCTTCTCTTTTTGTGAATCGTCTAATTTATTTTCCGAGTTTCCATTTGGCATCTGATTTTCTTTTCCCTCGCCAACTTTTCCTTCATGTGTCTTCTTTTTATCAATTAGACCATCCTTCGTTTCTCCCAGCGCTTCTAATACCTTCATACCCACTTCGCTTCCAATTTTAGACACAATGACATCCGTTTTTACTGATTCGATTTCATCCTGTTCTAATCCTACACATTGTATCTTTAATGTGTCAATCGTACCTTGCAAGTCCTCGACAGTGACATCTGAAAATCCTTGTGATGAAATGAGCTCATGAAGCTTTTTCACATCAATACTATTAAGTTCATTAATCAATTCAGTATTCTGAGACCTCAAATGAATCGAAATTTTCTTTTGGGTCGATGACTTAGGGTGAATATAGGTTTTATAAAATTCCAGAAGTTCAGATTTTTTAAGCTCACGTAGATATTCAGTGTCGACTTTAACTAAAATATGGTTATATTATATGGAATGTTAATCAGTACTCAACCAACTTGGCTAATAAATTTCCTTAGAATATTACCTCTGTTAAATTCATAGTACCCGGAATAAATTATTCCCCAGTATCTTCCGGTTTCTTCGCGCAAATTTTTGTCCTTCTCTAGATTCCTTTCAATTAATGCGTTCACGTGACGATTATATTCTTTATCCGAAAAATTCTCGATTGTTTCCTGTATGTATAGTGCGTCCCAACAAATAAGCAATTTACACATAAAATAAACACGAATCAAAGCAAATCATCCGTCTAGCAAAGTTACCTGTAACCCTTTTAAGAACTCTTCAATTCTGTTTTCTAAGTAAATAGTATCCTTCTCACTTTGAATAACTACTCGGAACTCCATTGCGCCGACCAACTCGTTTGAATAACAATATACAGAATACCCTATTAAAATAATAATAAATATAAAGGTGTTATGAATCATTATATAAATTAGTAGAAAATTTTACAAGTTATTAGTAGAAAATAAAGTACCCAGCTGTTCTTTTGTTCTCAGTTGATTAAAGCACGGCTCACTGGCAATCTGCCCAAACAAGTATAACTTCGCTCTCATTTGTGGGTCTATCGTATCTCCCACTTGTATGCAGTAATGAATAGCACTATTGATTTCCTTTTTATCAAAAACTTCCTTAAAATAAGCATACTTCTTTCCTACTGGTAACAATGTGCTTCTATCACTAATCAACTGTGAAGGTAATAATTCCTCTGACCCCAGTGTTCTTTCGACAATCTCCATCATTTCGATAGCATCCGATTTATTAGCATTGCCGTGTACTATTCCCTCAAAAAACATATGCCTAAATAATTTTGGATAGAATACTTGCACGTCTTCATATTCGATTTGATCTAACACTGAAAGTTTTTCTTGGATTGTCCACACATTTTGAACAATTATATATGACGCGAAGTATGAACAAAGGCTGGCTGGAGGATCAAGCAAACGGTTCTGATAGGATCTTTTCAATTCCTCTTTGATTTTAGCAAACCTCTTTGGATCAATTGTAAAATTTTTTACACTCTCAAGAATTTTCTCTAAAAAATGAGTTGCTTTATGATTGTATCCAAACACAGATACTGCGATTGCGTCTCCCCAGCTATCAAAGTAGTAACCCAAACCAGCGATCGAAGCACCATAAGAAAATTCGGTGAGAGAATCGCTAACTAGATTAACATATAATTGCGTTTTAACATGATGTAATGGTGTGGTATAAGCGATTGGGCTATAAGAATATAATGCATGTCATTTAAAATTGAAATCATCAAATTTGCGCATTATTCGGAATAATAGTAACTCTGATCTCACATACGTCTTCAATACAAAATGGGCTTCAACCTTTGGAATCCAAAATTGATCATCTTTTTTATACCAGAGACGACTTAGTTTCGTATCCTTAATTATATGAGGATGCTCCAAGGGCTACATTTATAAAATATATATTTTTCTAATAAAAACAAACCATTTTTTTTTTCTTTGAGAAATAAATATGCTTATATATACCTTGATGCTTTCAAGCTTGTTAACTTCAAAGATTGACGGAATGAATTCATTTACTGGGTTAACCTCGAGTTCAGGATGCAATGTAGGACTTTGCAAGGTCTGTGGAAAATGTTATGCAAGATTTAGGAAAGTTCTAAAGCTCATATTAGAGTACTTTATCCATACCTTTAATAATTTTTCATTGATTGGTTCGATTTTATATTCCGTACCAAACCATCGTTCCTTCTTGTCAAGCTCACCTAGTAATTTGCTTGATAATAAGATAATACAATTGTCCCATCTTAAATAATTCAGTCCTTCGGCAATGGACACCGGATCGTACTTTCGGGTTAAGTATGGACTACTCAATATCCATTCACGTGGATATGGCCGTTGCATTTGGCTAGAAAGGCCTGCGACATAGTAAGACGGCCAACCCTTTTCTTGAAACTTGAAATTGATCGCTTCAACGGATTGAACCTATGAGATTATTGGATTATGATTCCCAATATTGATAACCGATTAATAGCATATTGTGACCCAATTCAGTATAATGACCATTGTTTTAAATGTACCTCTTTAAACACACGCTCTTGCTCTTTGGGATCAAGTTTTCTTAGCATATTAATGAATTGAAAAGAAATTTCTACAACTTCTTCATAATGACCTATTTGATTTGTGTTAATGATTTGCTACTATAAATAGCGTGAAATGCTCGAATAAATTCAGAAGATAATTACCAAATCCCTCTTCGGTAAGATCAACTGAAATTTGGAATACCTCAAATCCCTTGCACTGATAAGAGGATCCACTAGATAATCCATTTGCCCATCCTAGATACGCAGAGAAATTAACTCAGTAAATAATAATAATAATTTTTCCCCGCAGAAAGCTGATTACCTTTTTTTTTTAAAAGGGATAGTATTGATCCTTTTTCTTCGTGTCCAATTATATGGGATAAGAATCTAAAAGGCTTCAGAAATTAAAGGGTTTCATGTAAATATCGTTGCAAAATGTAAAAATCATGGTTTATCCTTACTTTTGTCTCATACAATGAGCTCTGATCGGGAATTGGGAAAGTAATTTCTACACAATGTTGATCCCTAACTGGCTTCAACGAAATTTGATTCTACGTAAATAAGTAATAAAATTTTTAAAAAATCAACACACGGTAAAAAGCAAGCAAACGTTTTTAGAAATAAGAGTAAGCTTACACCCAATTCATTTTTTGTTATGGGGTGTCCGTCAGGAATAGGTATCTTTAAGAATTTATTCTCGACTTTCGAAAATTTTTCGATAACCCATTTGTTTAACAAATCCAAAGGTTCTTCACAATAATAAAATTTTCTTGTTACATAAAATGAATAGAATACATCACGTACGCAACATTCACCCCTCAAATATACATACCTTTTCCTAACACAGCCAATTTCATTATATTAGAAGAATAATACTTTTTATGATGCTTCATTAACTCCTCTCTGACATCCAGTCCTAACTTAAGAGGAATTTCTTTTAGAGATTCAAGATTTCCAACTCCAAATTGTGAGAATGGATGATTCGGATTAAAAAGACTTTTTTCCAACTGAAGTTTTCGCCAATCATCATCCTGGAGATAACCCTTGTATTCTATTGTAATTGATATAATTGAATTGTAAATATGTTTAAATAAAAAAGCAGAATTAAGAAAAATATATAATGGTTGATATTATAAAAGACATTATTTTCACCTGAATCAACAGCGCGAATTTCTCTTTCTGTACAATCGGCATTAAAAAGAGGATGAATGAAAAACTGAGCAAATCTATAAACAAAACATTATTTTATTTTATTTTATTTTTTGAGTAAGACGTAATAACAATCATTTACACAAAAATAAAGAATCGAAATTTTACCTATCCAAAGCCCCCTCGAGAAATTCGTGACCAACTTCAAAATAATAGTTTGTGTCTTCCGCACTGGTGTAAGCATTACCATATCCATTGTGTTTGTTCAAGTACTATGGAACATAATAGTAGCTGTGAGTATAAAATATTAATAGTACAGAACAAGCAAAAACGTTAAATACACACTTCAAAGTAATCGTTTTCTTTAGGGTACTATATGAGATGACATGTTGGGTTTCACTGGTTTATCCAAAATGCAAAAACATGTGATGTATAATATATAACATACTTTGGATGTTCCCTAAAAAAACAAAATGAATTAATTTGAAACGCCTGTATGTTTAAAGATCAAATAATCCTATGATTTACCAAGAATAACAAGTGTTCGCAAAAATGACTGAGGCCTAGAAGATCTGGCTGTATTAATAAAAAAGAGAAAGACTTATTATTCACGAGTGTTATCAAGCTTTTATATTTATGATAGTGATGAAATACCGGATCATTAATCTGTCCAACGTGAACGTCCATGGAAGCAGCTGATTTGTCCGTCTTCGGATCATGAATTAGCAATATCTCTAATTCATTGGCTAATTTAATCAATCGATATTCCCTATCGTCATTCTCCGATTTTTCAATAGGGATGTTAAAAACCGAATGAGTCTTATCAGAAGAAACTACGAAATTCTGTGAAAAATTTTCAGCGATAATTGTAGGCATCGTAATCGAAGGAAACTGAGAATTCCAAATCAACAAAATCTGCTGCTTAAGTAGAGAATTTTGAGACTGTTTACTTACTCGATCATAAATGTTATAACAATACCATAAAGAGTTATAGAATACCAAATCAATGCTTATGATTGAATCCATGTCACACAATAAGCTTGAAAAGAAAATTTATAGACATATTAGTCTACGCACAAACAATACGTAATACGTAATACTGTATAAGTTCTCCGATTAACGTACGAAATTTGCGTTTCTCGAAGAAAAGGGCTTATCGAAACATTCAAATATGGAAATGTTCTACGAAAAATGCAGAAGAGGATTATGGGAAAGACATTCAAGAGAAAATTGTTTCTTCGAAATATTTATTTGTAATTCAATATGTACGCATAAATATACGCGCGAGTAATCACGCACAAGTTCGTCAGACCGTTTAAAGTAATTTGCATATACTGTAATAGGTTTTAGAGTTCTAATTATTCCTCCTAAAATAAACAAAGCACCTTAGAAGGAAATATCACCTTTGATGTAATTTGCAAAAGTTAGACTCAGAAGATGCAAGAAAATAAATTATCAAAATCCCATTGTCCACGAATACCGTAAAAAGACATCTAGACGAGGTCATGTAGAAAACGGTAAATGTCATCGAGTTTTTGAGGAATTCATGAGGCCATAGAAGATCAAAAATTACCACACCAGTGATACCAAAGTTGTATTTGAAATAGAAACTGTAAATGGTAACACTCGAGGATTTGTAATCTTACCGAAACGATCATTGAAATATTTGTTTGTAGAGAAGCAGAAACAAAAGATAACCCCCATAAATTATGAAATAAAAAAATTGGTTTGTCAGATTCTTTGGAGAAGATAAATAAAAAGTTACCGGTAGAATATATTATAACCCAAAATTTTACAAAGTACGAATGTTTCAAAGTGTTCTAACTTGACTACTGTATACTAATATAAACTATAATGTTAAAAATACGAAAATAGCATATTTACATTAAATTAAATACAGGGGTGGACAGACGGACGGTTTTATAGAAATATATAGTCCTTCACTATTCTCCGGACTAATGATAATTACCAAATGGTTTTTTAATAATCATATCTAAAAAGCTCTTAATACTTAATTCCATTATAAGAGAGCTTATATTTACTTGACGTGTACGTTTATTTTCTTATAAGATATTCCGGGAACCTTTACAACTAAATAATTATGATATAATTTAGGCTGCTAAGTAACGAAATATAAAAACCGCCTCGGATATATCGTTTCCTATTGTTACGGGGCGGCTGACGAACCTGTCACTACGTTGTGCCTCGGCTCGCGTCGCGTCCCACGAAACGCAATAAAAGAAAGGCTTTAACTTCTGAGGCGCCTCGTCCAATCAGAAAACTACTCTTGAACCCTGCTTAGGCAAACCTGGTTCTATCTTGTTTGCACTATGCAAGATACAGGCGACACACTTCTTTGGGATACGCGCAGAGAAAAACATGATCTACAAATCTAAGCTTATCTATTCTATTTATAGTTTATTTTGTTGATCGCCTTACCTGTATTACTACAGTATACGTAAACAAATCTATATACAGTACTTACCTATTCACCCGATAACACTAGTCGTAGTTTTATGCGTACAGTACATGTTATTCGTATATTCATAAAGTTTATTTATCTGGTTCTACCCAATGAAATCATTGGTTTTTAACGTACCGATAAAGGACAAACGATTAATGATAAGCAATAAAAAATTTGTGCAAAGAAATACTAGTATTATGGATCAAGAATTTGTTTTATTGACAATTTCCTTACAAATAAATAAATATTGAATTTATTTTTTCGCTATTAATTGATTACAACTAATGTATGATTTACGGATGCCAATGAGTTCATCGTGTGACCATATAATTTAATAATAGAATACATTCAGAATATTATACTTTAGAATATAGTCTACTTTTCATAAAAGCTGGCTAAAGGAAGAAGAGAATAAGGCGCGGGGCTTAATTCCATTCTAAATAAAGTGTGGGTATAAGCTTTCTACTTTTCGTAAAAGCTAGCTAAAGGTAATAGAGGATAAGGAGCTGAGCTCAACCCCATCTTGGTCTTGAACAAAATTATATCATCAATAATTTCATTTTCATCTGATAACTTGTGTTCATCTTTCTCTTTTTGTGAATCGTCTAATTTATTTTCCGAGTTTCCATTTGGCATCTGATTTTCTTTTCCCTCGTCAACTTTTCCTTCATGTGTCTTCTTTTTATCAATTAGACCATTCTTCATTTCTCCCAGCGCTTCTAATACCTTCATACCCACTTCGCTTCCAATTTTAGTCACAATGACATCCGTTTTTACTGATTCGATTTCATCCTGTTCTAATCCTACACATTGTATCTTTAATGTGTCAATCGTACCTTGCAAGTCCTCGACAGTGACATCTGAAAATCCTTGTGATGAAATGAGCTCATGAAGCTTTTTCACATCAATGCTGTTTAATTCATTAATCAATTTAGTATTTTGAGACCTTAAGTGAATCGAAATTTTCTTTTGGGTCGATGACTTAGGGTGAATATAGGTTTTATAAAATTCTAGAAGTTCAGATTTTTTAAGCTCACGTAGATACTCAGTGTCGACTTTAACTGAAAGATGGTTATATTATATGAAATGTTAATCAGTACGCAACCAACTTGGCTAACACATTTCTTTAGAATATTACCTCTGTTAAAATCATAGTACCCGGAACAAATTGTTCCCCAGTATCTTCCGGTTTCTTCACGCAAATTTTTATCCTTCTCTAGATTCCTTTCAATTAATGCGTTCACGTGACGATTATATTCTTCATCCGAAAAATTCTCGATTGTTTCCTATATGTATAGTACGTCCCAATAAATAAGCAATTTACACATAAAATAAACACGAATCAAAGCAAATCATCCATCTAGAAAAGTTACCTGTAACCCTTTTAAGAACTCTTCAATTCTGTTTTCTAAGTAAATAGTATCCTTCTCACTTTGAATGACTACTCGGAACTCCATTGCGCCGACCAACTCGTTTGAATAACAATATACAGAATACCCTATTAAAATAATAATAAATATAAAGGTGTTATGAATCATTATATAAATTAGTAGAAAATTTTACAAGTTATTAGTAGAAAATAAAGTACCCAGCTGCTCTTTTGTTCTCAGTTGATTAAAGCAAGGTTCACTGGCAATCTGCCCAAACAAGTATAACTTCGCTCTCATTTGTGGGTCTATTGTATCTCCCACTTGTATGCAGTAATGAATAGCACTATTGATCTCCTTTTTATCAAAAACTTCATTAAAATAAGCATACTTCTTTCCTACTGGTAACAATGTACTTCTATCACTAATCAATTGTGAAGGTAATAGTTCTTCTGACCCCAGTGTTCTTTCGATAATCTCCATCATTTCGATAGCATCCGATTTATTAGCATTTCCGTGTACTATTCCCTCAAAAAACATATGCCTAAATAATTTTGGATAGAACTGTTGCACGTCTTCACATTCGATTTGATCTAATACTGAAAGTTTTTCTTGAGTAGTCCACACGTTTTGACAAATTATATATGACGCGTAGGATGAACAAAGACTGGATGGAGAATTAAGCAAACGATTTTGATAAGATCTCTTTAATTCCTCTTTGATTTTAGCAAACCTCTTTGCGTCGATGGTAAAATGTTTCACTCTCTCAAGAATTTTTTCCAAAAAATGAGTGGCTTTATGATTGTATCCGAGCACAGATATTGCGATTCCGTCTCCCCAACTATCAAAATAATAACCCAAACCGGCAATCAAGGCACCATACGAAAATTCGGTGAGAGAATCGTTGACCAGACTAATATATAATCGAGTCTTAACATGATGTAATGGTGTGGTATAAGCGATTGGACTATTATAAATATAACGTGTGTCATTTAGACTTGAAATCTTGCAATTTGCGCATTACTAAGAAATTATAGAAACTTATATCTCACATACGTCTTCAATAAAAAATGAGCTTCAACCTTTGGAATCCAAAATCGATCATCTTTTTTATGCCAGAGACGACTTAATTTTGTATCCTTAATGAGGTGAGGATGTTCCAAGGGCTACATTTATAAAATATATCTTAATTATATATTTTTCTAATATCAAACCATTTTTTTCCTTTGAGAAAAAAATATGCTTATATATACCTTGATGTTTTCAAGCTTGTTAACTTCAAAGTTTGACGGAATGAATTCATTTACTGGGTTAACCTCGAGTTCAGGATGCAGTGTAGGACTTTGCAAGGCCTGTGGAAAATGTTATGCAATATTTAGGAAAGTTCTAAATCACATACTAGCCAAAATATTTTGTCCATACCTTTAATAATTTTTCACTAATTGGTTCAATTTTATATTCCGTACCAAACCATCGCTCCTTCTTGTCAAGCTCACCTAGTAATTTGCTTGATAGTGTGAGAATACAATTGTCCCATCTTAAATATGTCAGTCCTTCGGCAATAGACGCCGGATCGTACTTTCGGGTTAAATATGGACTACTCAATATCCATTCACGTGGATATGGCCGTTGCATTTGGCTCGAAAGCCTTAAAACATAGTAAGACGGCCAACCCTTTTCTTGAAACTTGAAATTAATTGCTTCAACGGATTGAACCTATGAGATTATTGGATTATGATTCCCAGTATAAGTAAACGTTTCAAAGCATACTGTGACCTAATTTGGTATAATGACCATTGTCTTAAATGTACCTCTTTAAACACACGCTCTTGCTCTTTAGCATCAAGTTGGCTTAGCATATTAATATATTGAAAAGAAATTTCTACAACTTCTTCATAATGACCTATATGATTTGTGTTAATGATTTGCTACTGTAAATCGCATGAAATGCTCGAATAAATTCAGAAGATAATTACCAAATCCCTCTTCGGTAAGATCAACTGAAATCTTGAATACCTCAAATCCCTTGCACTGATAAAAGGATCCACTATATAATCCATTTGCCCATCCTAGATACGCAGAGAAATCGTCGAAAGAAAAAAATAATAAAAGTGAAACGATGTTCTCTGCAAGAAATTTCCTTCACTCAACCGCGAAACAATCCTCTCGAAGTCCATTAACTCGGTAAAAAAACAATAATTTTTCTACGCAGAAAGCGGGTTACCTTTTTTTTTTAAAAGTGATAGTATTGATCCTTTTTCTTCGTGTCCAATAATATGGGATAATAATTCAAAAGGCTTCAGAAATTAAAGGGTTTCATGTAAATATTATTGCGATATATTGTTGCAAAATGCAAAAATCATGGTTTATCCTTACCTTTGTCTCATACAATGAGCTCTGATCGGGAATTGGGAAAGTAATTTCTACATAATGTTGATCTCTAACTGGCTTCAACGAAATTTGATTCTACGTAAATAAGTAATAAAATTTTTAAACAATCAACTTACAGTAAAAAGCAAGCAGACATTTTTATAAATAAGAGAAGCTTACACCCAATTCATTTTTTGTTATCGGGTGTCCGTCAGGAATAGGTATCTGTAAGGATTTATTCTCGACTTCCGAAAATTTTTCGATAATCCATTTGTTTAAAAGATCCAAAGGTTCTTTACAGTAATGGATTTTTCTTGTTACATAAAATGAACAGAATGCACCACGTACGCATACTTATATACATTTATCACTCAAAAATACATACCTTTTCCTAACACAGCTAATTTCATTATATTGGAAGAATAATACTTTTTATGATGCTTCATTAACTCCTCTCTGATATCCAGTCCTGACTTAAGAGGAATTTCTTTTAAGGATTCAAGATTTCCAACTCCAAATTGTGAGAATGGATGATTCGGATTACAAAGACTTTTTTCCAACTGAAGTTTTCTCCAACCATCATCCTGGAGATAATTCTTGTATTCTATTGTAATTGATATAATTGATTTGTAAATATGATTAAGCAAAAAAGCAGAATTAAGTAAAATATTTAATGGTCAATATTATAAGAAGGACGTTTTTTTGACCTGAATCAACAGCGCGTATTTCTCTTTCAGTACAATCGGCATTAAAAAGAGGATGAATAAAAAACTGAGCAAATCTATGAACAAACATTATTATTATTATATTGCGAAAGAACGTAATGACAATCATTTTACACAAAAATAAAGGATCGAAAATTTTACCTATCCAAAGCCCCCTCGAGAAATTCGTGGCCAACTTCAAAATAATAGTTTGTGTTTTCCACATTGGTGTAAGCATTACCATATCCATTGTGTTTGGTCAAATACTATGGAACATGATGGTTGCTGTAAGTATAAAATATCGATAGTACAGAACAAACAAAAATGTTGAACACACACTTCAAAGTAATCGTTTTCTTTAGGGTACTATTAATATAAGTATATGAAAAAACACATGTTGAATTCACTGGTTTATACAAATGCAAAAAACATGTACTGAATAATATACAGCATACTTTGGATGTTCCCTAAAAAAAAAAAAAGATGAATTTAATTTGTGTACGCCGGTATACTTAAAGATCAAATAATCCTATGGTTTACCAAGAATAACAAGTGTTCGCAAAAATGACTGAGGCCTTGAAGATCTGGCTGTATTAATAAAAAAGAAAGAGGCTTGTTACTCGCGAGCGCTATCGAGCTTTTATATTTATGATAGCTATGAAATACCGGATCATGAATCTGTCCAACGTGAACGTCCATGGAAGCAGCTGATTTGTCCGTCTTCGGATCATGAATTAGCAATATCTCTAATTCATTAGCTAATTTAACCAACCGATATTCCCTATCGTCATTATCCGATTTTTCGATTGGAATGCTAAAAATTGAATGAGTTTTATCAGGAGAAACCGTGAAATTCTGCGGAGGGTTTTCAGCGATAATCGTAGACATTGTAATCGAAAAAATTTGACCGAGAAATCCAAAATCAAACAAAATTTGTTGCTTAAGTATAGAATTGGGGCTAAATACTTAATTGAATATAAATGTGATAAACATACAGTACCATAGAATACTAAATCAATACTTTAGTTTAGGAATTCATGTCACACAACAAGCTCGAAAAGAATTTTTGTACAGACATGAGTGTACGCACAAACAATACGTAATACGTAATACTGTATAAGTTCTCCGATTAACGTATTAAATTTACGTTTCCCCGAAGAAAAGGGCTTATTGAAACATTCAAATATGGAAATGTTCTGCGAAAACATATAGCAGAGCATTATGGAAAAAACATTCAAGATCAAAATATTTACTTATAATATCGTAATGTACCCATGAATATACATGTGAGTGATCATCACGCGCAAGTTTGTCAGACCGATTAAAATAATCTGCATACAATAGGTTTTAGAGTTCTAATAATTCCCCTAAGATAAACAAAAGTTCCTTAGAAGGAAATGTCATCTTTGATGTGATTTGCAAAAGTTAGACTCAGAAGATACGAGAAAATAAAATATCAAAATTCTACCGTAAAAAGGGATCTAGACGAGGTCATGTAAAAACGAAAATACCATCGAATTTTTTAGGAATTCACGAGTTCATAAAGAATCAACAATTCAACACAACAGTGATATCAAATTGCGCTTCAAAATAGAAATTGGAAATAGCAATACGAGGTGTAATCTTCCCGAAACGATGTCATTAAACTATTTGTTCGTAGAGAAGCAGAAACAAAAGATATTTCCCACAAATTATCAGGTGGTCTATTTGTCAGATTCTTTGTATTGAGCATGAATAAAAAGTTACCGGTACAATATATTATAACCCGGAATTTTACAAAGTACGAACACTTTTCTGCCAAAAGTCACCAACCGAAATACTGGCGGCGAATCAAGTTACCTTTTATTAAAATTTATAGAGTCTAGAAAAGTAACCGGTGCTTGGAGAAATGTTTATAATATTATCCAAAAAGTTCTTAATACCCATTTCACTATGACAGAGTTTATATTTATCGGTTGGCGTGACGCGTCCGCTTATTTTCTTTAAGATATTCCGGGAACTTTACAACTAAATAATTAAGATATAATTTAAACTGTTAAGTGAAGAAATAGAAAAACCGTATGATGGTTTTCATTTCCTAGTCGCGTACATGTTTTTTCGTATCAGTTTTGAAAAATGATAATTTTGGTTTATACAATGAAATAATTTGTTTTAATATACCGATGAAAGGACAACCAATTGATGACAAGCAATAAGAATATGTGCAAAGAAATATCGTGGATCCAAAATTTGTTTTATTGCAATTTCCTCACAAATAAAATATTCATGAATTGATTTTTTTTGCGACCAATGTATGGTTTACGGATGCCAATGAATTCATCATGTGACCATATAATTTAATAATAGAATACATTCGGCACACTATTCTTTAGAATACAATCTACTTTTCATAAAAACTGGTTAAAGGAAAAAGAGGATAAGGCGCGGAGCTTAATTCCATTCTAGATTTAAATAGAACTATATCTTCAATAATTTCATTATCATCTGATAATCTATAATCATCCTTCCGCTCTTTCTGCTGATTATCATCATCGGGCTCCTTTTCGAAATTTCCGCCTGTCCCGTCCTTATTCCCATAAATCAAACCAACCAAATTACGCGCTATTTTGTCTAATGCTTCCAATACACTCGCATCATCGCTGCCAATTTTAACCAAAAAGAAGTTTTTCACTATGACTTCGACCTCGCCTTGATCTAATCCAGCAGCCTGCACCTTTAATGCGTCCATCGCCTTTTGCAATTCTTCAATGGTGATAGCAGAAAATCCTTGTGATGATACAAATTCGTGCAGTTTTTTTGTATCAATTCTATTGAACATTTTAATTATATCAAGATTTTTTGATTTCATGTGAGTCGAGATCTTCTTTTGACTAGGGGACTTGGGGTGAATGTAAGTTTTGTAAAATTCCAAAAGTTCCGATTTTGTGAGCTCGCGAAGAATTTTGGTGTCGAACTCAACTGCACATTAACATGTGATTATAGAGGAATATTAAGAAGAGGAATAACATTCAATATATTTGACAATAAATTTTATCTAAACTCACTTTTGTTAAATTCATAACGCCCGGAACAAATAATTTCCCAGTATCTCCGGCTTTCTTCACCAAGGTTTTTGTCCTTCTCCAATTTCTTTTCAATCAACGAATTCACGTGCTTTTTGTATTCTTCATCCGAAAGATTCTCGATTATTTCCTATTTATTCATCGGTAAATCAAAGACAATCAATATTTCACGAAATTCGTAAGAAAAAAAAATCATTTTCAATTGTAAAATACCTGTAATTTAAATAAAAACGCTTCAATCCTATTCTCCAAATAAACGGCATCCTTTTCACTTTGAACGATTATCCTGAACTCCAATATACCTGGCGCCTCTTTTGTCATGCAATATACCGAGTACCCTACAAGCGAATAGTCAATAAAAAGTTTCATGAAATTAGAGGGAAAGTTTTTTTATTGATTTTCAGGTATAGAAATTAATTACCCAGCTGCTCTTTTGTTCTTAACTGATCAAAGCAAGGTTCATCGGCAATTTGCTCAACTAAATCCAACTTTGCTCTTAATTTGGAATCCAGCTTTTCATTTACGATTTGTATGCTGTAATCTATGGCACAGTTAATTTCTTTTTTGTCGTAAACTTCTTGGAAATAAACATATTTCTTCCCGGCTGGTAACAATATACTTCTATCGCCAATTAATTGCGAAGGTAGTAATTCCTTCGATCCTAATACCCTCTCGATAGTATCCATCATATTAAAGGCTTCCGATCTATTCATATTTCCGTGCACTAATCCCTCAAAAAACATCTGCTCATATAATCTTGGGTAGAATTCTTGCACATCTTCATATTTAACTTGCTCTAACATAGAAAGTTTTTCTTGAAAGGTCCACATGTTTTGTCTGATGATGTATGATGTATAATACCTGGAAAGTCTAGCTGGGGGATCTAGTAAACGATTTTGATATACTCTCTTTAGTTCCTCTTTGATTTTGGCAAATCTCTCGGGGTCAACCGTGAAATCTTTCATTTTCTCAAGAATTTTTTCTAAGAGATGGGTAGCCTTATCGTTATATCCGACCACTGATACACCAATGCCACTATCTTGATCATAAAAGTAATAGACCAAGCCAGCAATAGACGCACCATAAGAAAATTCAGTAAGAGCGTCATTGACTAGATCAACATACAATCGTGTTTTGACGGAATGTAATGGTGTGACATGAGCAACCGGGCTATCATTAAGGTTACGTTGATATCATTTAAAATCAGGTATGTGCGCTTGTGACAAATTAAAAAGGATCCTAATTACTCCTAATACATACGTCTTCAATAAAAAATGAGCCTCAACCTTTGGAACCCAGAATCGATCGTCTTTTTTATGCCAAAGACGACATATTTTTGTGTCTTTAATGAGAAAAGGGTGCTCTAAGGGCTGAATAAGTAAAGATATGATTCGATAAATGTTAGTATTATCAAAATAATTATTTCCTAAAGATCAATTTAATCTACCTTAACGCTTTCAAGCTTATTGACTTCAAAATTTGATGGAATGAACTCATTCTCCGGTGGAATTTTGAGATCGGGATATAAAGCAGGATTTTGCATAGACTATAGAAAATATAATGTAAAGATTTTAAAGTGGGTCTAAAAACATTCACCAGCCAGTACATTTTATACGTACCTTTAATAATCCTTCGCTAATGGGTTCAAATTTATACTCCGTACCAAACCATTGTTCCTTTTTATCAAGTCCATTTAACAATTTACTAGACAACGAGAGGACACACTTATCCCAGCTTAAATATGACAAGCCCTCGGTAATGGACTTTGAATCATATCTTCGAGACAAATGTGGGCTACTTAATATCCACTCACGCGGATATGGACGTTGCATGTAAGTAGAAAGTTCTGAGGTGTAGTAGGACGGCCAGCTTTTCTCTTGGAATCTAAAATCAATTACTTCGACTGATTGAACCTAAGCAATCAAAAGGTCATGGTTAACAGATTTCAAAACTTTTCCAAATTGCGATCCAATATAGTGAACCCTGGTTACATCTACCTCTTTGAACACACGCCCCTGTTCTTCAGGATCAAGTTGCTTTAACATGTCAATATATTGAAAACAAATTTCCAAAATTTCTTCATAACGAGCTGTTCAAAGTTTATATAAGTTAGTTTGATATGAACTTAAATGTTTAAACGAATTCCAAAAGTAATTACCAAGACCGTCTTCAGTAAGTTCGATCGAAATCTTGAACACCTCGAACCCAACACTTTGATGTATAGAATAAGAACTTAACCTATTTGCCCATCCTAAAAGAAGAGGTAGTGATTCAATGAGTAAATGTGAGACAGGTGACAAAAAAAGTCGTATTTTTCTTAAATAACCTTTTCTTTTTAAAAGTGACAAAATCGATCCTTGACCCTCATGCCCGATCAAATGAGTTATGTAACTGGCAGGCTACATATATACAATTATACGTAAACTCAATTATAAAGTTAAAAGATTTTTAAAAAATTTCTCCTTACCTTCGTTTCATATAACGGATACTGATCTGGAAACGGAAATGTAATTTCGAGAGAATGCTGATCTTTAACTGGCTTCAAGGAAATTTGGTTCTGCACAAAAGCATATTAAAATATTAAAGCTATGATTTTTGAAAAGAAGATTCCTATCCAAGTAAAAAGTTGAATTTACACCCAATTCTTTTTCAGTTATAGGATATCCATCGGGTATGGGTATGGGAATTGATTTGTTTTCGACTTCCGAAAATTTCTCAACGACCCATCTAGCTAACTGATCCAAAGGTTCTTATATAATGATAGCAAATGAATTCACAAAAAAATTAATGTGAAATTCTCAAATATTATTATCATGCCCAAATTCTCAAGATCAGTATCATGAACATATGTAATTTATCATGTTAAAACTCACCTCTACCCAACACCACTAATTTCATCAGATTGGAAGAATAGTATTTTTTGTGATGTTTTATTAATTCTTCCCGAACATCGAGACCTTCCTTAAGGGGAATTTCCCTTAGAGACTCAAGATTGCCAATCCCAAATTGTGAAAACGGGTGATTCGGATTAGAAAGACTCCTTTCCAACTGATATTTCCTCCAACCATCATTCAGGAGATTATTCTTGTACTCTATTATTAATGATCAATCATTAATGTATTCAAATAGGATGTGCGCTATTACTAATAAAGAATTGATAGATGAGACTTGATTTGAAATGTCACCAGAGTCAACAGCGCGGAGTTCCCTATCAGTACAATCAGCGTTGAAAAGGGGATGAATGAAAAATTGTGCGAACCTATAAAAGAAGTCTTGATTTAATTATATGTCTTGGTGTCTTTGAAGAATTGCTGAATTAAGAATAAGAAAATCACACCTATCCAAAGCGCCTTCGAGATGTTCGTGTCCAACTTCAAAATAATAATTGGTATCATCTACATTGGTGTAAGCATTGCTACTTCCGTTATGTTTGGTCAAATACTATTTACCATAAAGATCATGAATGCTAGAATATGGCAGCAAGAAAAACGACAAATAAATTTTATGTATTTAAAGATTACCTCGGAATACTCATTTTCTTTAGGATACTAATTAGAAAAGGTATTTTATTTACGAGGTATGTGTAGACAATTGACCATTGCGATGAGTTTCGTTCATAAATACCTTAGTGGTTCCCTGCAAAATTGAAAAATATTAGAATTTTATATCCATTAACAACCCAAAAATATAAATATATAAGCACCGGATCGTACCATAAACAATAGGTGTTCGCAAAAATGACCAAGACCCTGAAGATTTGGCTGCAATACAGTTTCACAATTATTTATTGGTTACCTACCCTACCTTACTTAATCTCAACGAAAGAAATTTCTTTATGAAAAAGAAAAAAAAAAATACCGGATCATGAATCTGTCCAACATGAACATCCATAGCAGCACTTGATTTATCAGTATTCGGATCATGAATCAACAAAGCCTCCAACTCGTTGGCTAATCTGATCAGTCGATATTCTCTATCATCATTGTTGGATTTTTCAAGCGGAATGCTAAAAACCGCATGAGTTTTGTCTGGAGAAATTTCAAAATTTTGCGGAAGATTAGTGAGATCAGCTACGGTATTCGAAGACATCGCATCAGAAATTATCCCCGGAGAATTCTAGCTTGAAGATTTTTGCAAGATTTGATGTTTGTTTCCGAGATAGATCGCGGCTGCACGGACGCAGTTACGTAAGATAAATTTATAGAATGCTGTTAAAATTAAATTTAGGAAGGTCGTACCACACAAAACATAATCGCATGCATGAATAATAAAAATGGCAGTGCCTTTCCTAGTACAATAGTATGAGATAAAATGTATGTAACAAAGGTTCCGCACGGATATTGTGAGACCCACAAAGAACTTTTCGAAAGTCCAAGTAAATTGCGCGCGACACAGTTACAGTACAGTATAAGGTACTAATAAACTTTGTCTAAGGCTCTGATCAGTGGCTAAACTAGTCTAAACCAGTTACATGGCAACCCCAAAAATTCTGTTCACGTCAATCAGTCATAAAACTAGAAAACCAGAACGCAATTTTCATTTTAATTTCCTCTATTTATTTATTTGCATTTATACCGTATAAATTGATGCCAAGATTTATTTTGTTTTTACTTTCGCGTCGCGATATCTTTGATCTTAATAAATACTGTACACCAATACGTCCATGTTTACTGAATAATCAATCTAAAATGTCAAAATTAAAATATTATTTAAAATTGTTTAATATTTATTTATTTATTTATTTTTATATTATTTATTTGTTATTTAAAAATGCACAATTTTCTTGTTTTTAATATTTATTTTTATTTTTTTTTTATTTCGATTTATTTTATTAACCATGACTATTTAATTCACTGGCTACAATGGTATGATTTTCTTTTTATCATTTTTTTTTTTTTTTAAAACCTATTTTTTAATATATGCACGGTATATTTATGTTTTTGTTATTTTCAAAATACTGTAAAATATATTTTACAATGGATATTTAGGTAATCAATTCAATTTCTTGATTGAAATATTTAGAAGAATAAAAGATATATATTTTTTATTGGAAAATTATTTTTTTAGACATTTATTTTTAATATTTATATAATAAAAAATTTTTAAATATTACTGTATACGATTTTTTAAAGATAAATTTATTTTCGATCATAATCACAATACTTTATAATATGGCGAGTATTTACTTCCTAAACAGTTATAGTATAAATACAGTATTTAAATACAATTTACAAATATTATCCCTATGATTATTTCTCGTCTTCCTGCTCGCTCACTTTTGACACCCATAACTCAATATTTGGGAATGCTTTTAACGCCATACCCTGAATCTTTTTTATCTTAAAATCTTCAACCTCCCTAAACCGGAAGTTCCTCACTAACACTGACAAGAAAACCTTAAATTCATTTAACGCAATCTTATTTCCAATGCAAGATCTAGGACCACTGAAGAATGGAAGGTAGGAGAAATTGTTCCCATCCAAGGTTTTGATCGATTGCCATCGCTCGGGTTTGAATTCTTCGGCATCTTCACCCCACACTGAGGGCAGCCGGTGGATTGCAAAAATCGGGATCACTATTGGTGTATTCTAAAAAAAAAATGTATTCATTAAATTAAATAACGAAACATAAAACTATTTGGATAGCAGAAATACAGATGCTGCATACTTTCGGTATTGTGTATTCGTTCAACACAGTATCCTCTCTAGGAGATCTAATTACAAGTGGTACTTTTTAAAGGTAATATTGGAACATTAATTTTTGGATCCATAGGTAATGTTATCAAAGAGTAAGTTTCTTCCTTACTTGATGGCGCAAGCCTCAATACCTCCTTAAATACGCAGTTTAAATACTCCAACCCGTTGAGATCGTCAAACGTGGGCTTAAATTTTGGATCGGGAAATGCGGCGATAAGTTCTTGTCGAAGTTTTTCTTGACATCGAGGATTCTGTGCGAGTAGGTAGAGAGAAAATGACATACTGGAACCTATTGTTTCATGGCCTGCTGCTAGAAACGTCATTATCTGTAAAGATCATGGATGAGGTAAATGCGGGAAAGAGGGTGAATACCAAAAATATGATATCCTCGACACCAACCTGATACTGCAACTCCAAATCCGTCATCTTTTCTGCGTCTTCTTTCTCATTCTCGTTGATATTTATTAGCAAACTCATCAAATCCCGTCCCTGCAATTTTCCCTTGGATGCTAGGTTCTTTTTCTCCTGAATCACTTGCATCGATCTTTTTTCTACGACCTTGATTGCTCGGTCTAGTCTAAGGTTAATAGAAAAAGGGATCTTTCGAACAAAGGGGATGAAAGTTGCCAAGATTTTTAGCGCAGTATTTAACGGGGTAGGTTCGTAATTGAATATTTCATCATAGGCGGTAGCCAATTCGTTGGATGAGGTGAGATTGTTAAATGAATAGTCGAAACCTTCCGTCGTAATATTTTAAAATGTTAGAAAATATCATGATCATCCTCAAAACACCACTACATACGACGAACACCAAGTGAATCGATTAAATACATACCGACCAATCCAATAACATCCAGAGTGGCTTTTAAAAAATAAGGAGAAATCACTATTCGCTCCTCTCCATCTGCGATCTTAGTTACCCATATAGACTTTAGCTGATGAGCTACATGGACAAATGTGGGTATCATTTCCTGTCAAATGAGTCTTGTTAAAAACAAAGATCTACAAAACTCTTACAACCACCTTACATACCTTGACATTGGAAAAACTGAATGCAGGCATCATCATCCTTCTCTGCTTTTGATGCATGACACCCTCTGCGATAATGAGTCCACATCCAAGCGCCGCTTTAAGGTCATTAATCATCTGAGGTGGTTTAGAAAAATCGTAGGCATTGCTAACAATAATTTTATGCAATAGGTCAGGATCAGTGATTGAGAGCATTGGTCGATTGAACAAGGAATGGTAGCACACGAAGCCACCGTATTTCTGAGCCCACTCGTATTGCATTCCGCCAGGCTAAAAATATGCATTCGTGAGATAATAAAGAAGGTGAGTTTAGTATGAAATATGTTAGATGAGATTTTCGATGGATACCTCAGCCTTGATCAGATTCTTGACATTTCCCAAAAATAAATGATCCACCGGCGGGCCCGGTATCTTACAAGTAGGTGATATGTATAATGGATGAACGTGAAATCTGTAAACTACATAACATATTAATGTCACGAAGATCAATCCTATCCATGAATCCATCATTTTTTTAAATGTAAGATTGTTCTGATTATCAACTTTGAGCTTTTTATTAAGAATGTTATCGTTACACGTTATGTATGCACAGCATTTACACATCATGACTTATAAACAAATGACACAAGTGTGTAACATTTTTATTTAAACCTTTCCTATGTCAAATTATAATGTAAATACTAAGAATTATACAGAAACAAATCATCCGCTCTTTATCATATAATAAAAAAAGTAGTGAAAAGCGTCTCCTTTAAGCGAGTGCAAAAATAAGATTAAAAACATATGTAACATATTAAGCGAAAAAAGCAAAATCCAGAACTCTATTATTTGATCTCACCTAACGTTTCGATGTTTACGTTCCAACACGGCCTTTCCAAATGCTTACGACGAAAATGCGGTTGACCGAAAGTTATATATATAAACTTCCGAGTATAATCCATAACAATAAGAAATTATCACTAAATTAGGTACACGACAGATGATTTCAAGAAATCTGTAGTACCTTTCCTCCGACTTTCAACACCCTGAGAAAGTACGACAGACGGAAAGCTCAGGTGAATTCTTTGCCAAAGAAAAAATTCTTATTGACGTAAATACGTTACCTTACAACCTGATCGACTTCACGTTTTACGTTTTCTACTACTTCAGGTTTCGGATTCCATACATCTCCATCATCACACATCAATGCGTCCATTGTACCTAAAGTAAATAAATGACTGTAACCGATCCTTCTTTGATTCCTCATAATTTCTACGATCTACCTTTATCAATCACCACATCAAACTCTTCATCAAGAAACTTTAGATCTCGGATATCCATTACCAACCCTATTAATGTAATCAAATTTTGAATAAAACGGATTTTCAATATATTTCGCTTTACAAACTTACATGTCATTCCAGTCCTATCTACGCATCGATTTTTCATATTTTCAATCACTGTTTCAGAAAAATCAACATTCACAATATTATGGTATCCTTCGTCATACATGTCTTCCGACAGTGCTACGTAACAAGAAGAATGAAAAATCTACTTGATCACTCATCATTTGTTGACAAAGAAAATAAAGTCTCCTTACTCGAATTGCCACATCCCAACATCAGTATCTTGATTTCTTTGTTAGGTAGATGCTTATCAAACAGAAGTTTTAAATCCTGAAATGTTTTAAACCAATCAAACGTAGTCGCAGGTGATTCTCTAATTATAGAGTGTATTTAGAAAAGCAAAATATTCAATCTTTAATAAACAGATAGAAAAAATATGTACTCGGAGTAACGTTTCTCCCAGTATTCTTTCGTTTTATAAGAGGTAACATCATCTGGTATAACGTTTACTAAATTTTAAAGGCAGAAATTTTTCATTCATTAGAAGATTATTAAAAGGTGATTTAAATTATTCAGAGTTAAAATAATTATTTATAAAGATTAAAGGAAACTTACAATTTGTTGACATCTTTGTCAAGTTAATCAAATGCGTCCGTGCCACTTATTACCATGTGAGATGGTAGAACATGTTACACAATACTACCATCAATCTTAAGATTAGGTGTGCGTAGCGAACAAAGCAAAAACCAATCTCGTGCAGTATGTATAATACAATATTCGTTAATTTTCTCATGCTTTTCCTGAATAGGAAAAGACGAATATATGTACGATCGTAAAGCAGCAACATTAAGAAGTCCAAAGGGGAACTACTATTCTCCTCGACTCGCCTTTTCGAGAAAATTTCATCACACGACACTTACTATTATATTTGTTGAATATACCAAATTTGAATGTGTATCTCGCGCGAAATTACAAAAAAATTCAACTATAAGTTTGCCGTAAAAAAAATCTTCGGTTGTCATATAAATTTGGGGTCAAATTTCAGTTCTCGGTCCCAACTATGGAATAGGCATGCAGTGCGCACTTCACAAAGTTGAAACCACGCGCAGGATTGCTATGCAATCCCTAAAACAGAATCAAAAAGATCGCAAACAATTAACTCAAGCATAACATGAATGAGAATATTTAGCTTTAATTATACTACAGTAATAATGAAATTTTCCCAGTTGTCGGATCAATTGAGTAAGGACGTGCATTTCCCAAGAACAACCTTAACTAAATTATAAATATCAATTGTATCTACGATATTATTTGGCAAGGTTGATAACGTTGCGTTATTATTATAATTTGTCTCCCTGACTTTATTCGCCAATAATAATATATTATAGCAACTTTCTTCAAATATGAAAATCATAATAATGTTTTATTCGTGACTTGCATTTTTTTCTTTCTTCATTTGGAGCACAAATGTGATGTATTACACTTTTGAGTTAGTAAGATGTTACTGGAGCAATGAGAAAGAAATTACATATATATAACACCTCATTTCAGCAATGAGAAAGAAATTACATATATATAACACCTCATTTCAGCAATTGAAATTTCTTCAATTTGGAAAACCATACTTTGCTTATAACGAATCTCATCTCAATATTCTCTTGAAAAAATGGCTCGATTCAATGAAACCATAACTGAAGATACTCGCTCCACCTTATCACTGCGAACCCCGCAATATTCTCATCATTTCATCAACAATGGAACCCGTTCATCGTTATCTCGCATGGACTCTCAGGTTGCGGAAACAGTTCAACCTTCATCCTCATCTTCCGCTAGTGATTCCACACCTCAAACTTCACCGATGTCACGGAATTTCCACGCTCGAATGGAACGTTCCCAAATTCAGGCCAATCCCTTGCTAAAATCTTTATACGATCAAGTGGATGTTATCCTTCACGATCCATCCATCGTCAAAAACGACCGAGATATTATTAAAATTTTTCATACTGTTATGGCAGCCATAGAAAAGAATTTGGCGGACCCCGAATCGTTGCTTTACAAGAGTCCGACTAACAATAGGCTGGGTCAATTATTCGGACTGCCGGAAAATGGAAATGGAATCAGTATCACTCTAAATTTGATGAGACCTAAGATCCATGAGTCCATGGAAACGGAGAGAACATCGCAATTGACAGAATCACAAACTGCCCAATCTCAGAAATCTTCGACATTGATCGAATACGGAGTTGGCGCGACATCACATTATAGCAAATTTCCGAGAAATACGACGTGTCAATCAGGATCTCACGTTTACACTTCATGCCAACAGTGAATAATGTGAATATATAGTCTGACCAATCATTGAATTTGACGTCAAAAAATTAATAATGATAAATAAATGTTGTATAATTGACTGTTTGCTTTTTCTCTCGACACAAATGTAAAATAAAAATAAAAATAAAAATTTAAACTTTATTCTTACTATATCTACTAAAATGCATTTCCGAATATAATTTGTTGTTCATATTTTTTTCACATTTCCCGAGTTGTAGATTACATGCAAATGATCGATTGGTTTTCGTATATGAAATTATGTAATTACATTATTAAAATAATCTTTCTAAATTTAGGCGCGTCATAATTTTTTAACTCGATTAAACATCATTACATAATTTCACAAATATTTATAAATTATTTATCTTAATGATCTTTAATTAAAATAAATGTATAAAATATTTGCCTATACTAAAAATCAAATAATTATTATTCATGAATTATAATAAACTGATAATGGTTTTTTATTTCAACTTTGACTAAAGTTTTAAAAGATCTATCACAAAACTTGATTTCTTTTTCAAATAATAACATGCTCATATGCATGTAAACGTATTTTAAACTAAATATATATGTAATTAAATTCAAAAAATTAATTGGTATTTCAACAAACAAATAAAATATATCTTTAACTAAATAAGAAATTGAAATTATTTAAAAAAATTTTATATATTTAATAAAATTTATAATAACATATATTAAAGTATCAAAAAATATAATAAAAAATTAAAAACTTATTTATTCATTAGAAAAAAAATAAAATTCAAAAATATATATTAAAAAAATATAGAAAATTCAAAAAATTCAAAAAATAATAAATAAATAACACATAAAAATCAATATATGATATTTATAATATTATAATTTATCATGATATAAAATCTTAATTATAAAACCATTTTAATAAAAATTTAAAAACTTTAACTTATAAATTTTAATTTTAAATTACTTAGGTAAGTTACTGTATATTTTTAAATAAATAATTACAATTTGTATAAAAATATACTAATTATAATTATAATTATTATAATTATTCTTAAAAATAATCCTAAAAAAAAAAACAACAAAAAATTCAAATATATAATTAAAAAAAAATAATATTATAATTAATTGACAAGATAACATCAATTCAAAAAATATTTAACTATATATAACTATAACTTGAAAATATATATACTGTATATAATAATAATAATAATAATAATAACTTTAATAATACTATATTTATTATAAATTAATACTATTTTTATATTATTTTAATATATGTATATTTAAAAATAAAAATAAAATCTTTAAAATAAAATAATTTTAAAAAAAACTTTAGAAATTAAAATACTTTAAAAAAATAAAACTATTATATAATAACACTTGAAATTTTTTTTAAAAAAAACAAAATATTATTTTAAATATTATTTTTTAAAAAAAAACAAAATTATAATATTAAATAAAAAATTTGAAATAAAATTTAAAAAATTATGAATATTTTAATATTTTAATTTTGAGATAAAAAAATCTATAATATAATAATTTAAAAATATATCTATATCTTTTAAATTTTATGTAAGCTTTAAATTGAAATTTTTGATAGATTAATTTAAATATAAAATACTTTCTCTTCAAAAAACTTTTTAATAATTTTGCTTATATATTTTAAATTTTTGTTTTATTGAAACTTTTACTTATTTCTTAGCATTTGTTAGATTTAAATATTTATATATAAAGAATTTCCATATAAAATTTGCTGTTTATTATTTCTGTAAAACTAAATAAATTAACTTTTTATTATTTTTATAAAATTTCTTAAATAGTAAAATTTTTTTCAAATTTTATATAAAATATAAATTGGTTATAAATCTTTATATTATTGTTTTATATTATTTCTAAAAAGACAAACAATTTTTTATTAATAAAAACAAACTAATTATAGTTATAATTTATATTTTTTTAAATTTAAATTATATAGTTTTCTTTTTACAAATTAATAAGTATTAATATTACTAAAGATATACTATATATTTTTTATATTTAATATTAGCTAAGTATATCTTTATTTAATAATTTTATTAATAATAGCTATATTAAAATAAATAGTTTTTATTATATATTGTATATTGTTTTATTGCATATAATATTTATTTTGTAATTTTCTTATTTGTAATTTTTTAATATCTTTGTATTTTATATTTACTATTTTTTTCTATTTTTTATAAATTATAATAAATTGTAGACAAATTAATATTTGCTATACATATATTTTATTTATGTCTCTTATATTATTATTTTACAAATATAATATATTTTGTTATTATATTTCTAGTTAAATTCAAATATTTTTTTTGAAAAAAAAAAGTTAAGATTAAAAATTTTTTCAAATATTAATACTTATAAAATATTTATAATTATAAAATTATAATATAATTAAATACTAATAAATTGAATTATTAATATTTATTTAATATAAATATTTTTTCAAAAGCAATTAAATTAAATTATATAATTGTTAAAAAAATGATAGATAGATAATTAGAAATTATAAAGGTAGGTATATTAGATATAAAACATATATTAGATATAATAGGTATAATAGATATAAAGTAAAAATATATATAGTAATCTAAGAATAGTCAAAAAGTGAAAAGAATCAGAATAGGTACTGCACACTGTTAAATAAAAACTATCTTTATTTGTGACTAAGGATGGGTCCCTAAACTATTTAGCATATAAAATTTCACAGATCAATTATGTCCCTTTTGAAGAGACATAATTATTTATTTATT